>JAKSZP010016264.1:0-67021 GCA_022478985.1 Massospora cicadina | reverse complement strand
ATTTAAGTCGCATAGAAGGAGCAAATTTCACAGGGTGGATAGACAAAGGTGGGCCCATGGGGGTCGTTGGGGTCACCCTCACTGTTTTACAGGCGAAAGCTCCTCAATGGTTAGAACTTGAGAAGTCACCACAACTTCATTTGTTGTCACACAGGAATGGAAAGCAGCCATGTCTAACAAAGCTTCTTTATGTTGCGGATGTTCTTAAAGTTGCGCTTCACTGAAACGAAATGCATTACTAGAGAATTTTGAGAAGTTACCCAGTTAACAAAGTTGCGATGGCATCATCAAGGTTAGCATGTTAGACGTTGACAACCTCTTCTTAGCAAGGTAAAACTGCTCAGCAAAGGCAGCAGTTAGTTCGCCTTCATATATGTTAAGGCGCTTAAAGGCCTGTTTCTCCCTGGTTAGTGTCTGCTTTAAACCAAATTCAGCCAACAGAGCCTTCTTAACCTCTGCCAAGGTATGCAAAGTGTTTATATAAGGGACTAGCATCTCTTGTGCCAGGCGACTACCCAAGGAAGGATGTGTTTAATTTTTTGCTTGTCAGTTGCGCCTTACATGGCAGATTCATAAACATACACAAATGAAGCAATGCTCCCTCACCGGGGGTAAACTTATCTTTAATTTGGGTTTTTAAGGGGCGCTTCTCAAGCTCTTTATAAAGATATAAAGCGATTTCTAGTTGCTTTTCAAGGCAACTATTATTGATTCATTCTTAAGGGGAAGATTTGGAGGGTTACTCACTTTGTGAGCCTCAATTTTTTAGTTGAGATTTTTGTGCTGTACAGGAGACCCCTGTAGTGAGCAACACCTTGTGGGAATCCAGCAGAATATTGCTTGCTGGTGCCAATATACGCTGGTCTCTAAAAACAATTTGCATATACTAAAAGCAATAAAACACTAAAAATACTAAAAAATTGAGGCTCACAAAGTGAGTGAGGTGCGAATTTTGGATTAGGCTAGGAATAGCCAAATTAGGAAATATGGGGTTCAGACCTATCAGAGCTCACAAACTTTGTCTCGCTTTGTTGGAACAACCAGAGGAGGGTTGATGGCAGGTAGTACAATCCGTGAGGTAAGGATTTGATGTATTTGAACCAAACATCATTGGGAAAAATAATTGCACCTTGGTAGACACCCTCCAAGCCTATAAAAGGAAACAGTCTTTATGAAGAAGTTTGAACTAAATTAGATACAGGATGGGGAGGGACCTCAGAATGGCTCCCTTGATTTCGCCGCCAATTCAGCGTAGCCCTGCTATTAACTGTAGACCTATTTTGCCTTGAAGTGGAAGAACTTGTATTGCACTGATACAAGAGATTCCACCAATAATTGGCCAGGGTCATTTGGTTGATATATTTGTAATTTCTATCCAAAACGCTCCTATCGCAATATGGACTTGTAGCTGTCTGACATTACCCTCATTCTGACTATTTCACTAAAAACATTTTTTTCTAAGCCAAGAGTGCAATTGTCTGACATTCCCATTGGGTGCCAACATGAGAGTTGTGTACCATATTTATTATATAAATCAATTGTTTATTTTTTCTAAATAGCATTAGTACAGTGCAGACATCTTTGGAAACATTTAAATATGGTATAAAATTTATATTATGATCTTTTGATTAAAGAAAAAGGATAATTTTCTCATATTTGTCTTGTATCAACTCTTAAGATTAAAGTTATAGGGATAATTTCACTTGTCCAGGTTGTTCTTCAGTACTTCTGAGAAAGGTTTAAAGGAATCTCTTTTGTCCAGAAGTGCCTTCCAGCTACCAGAAAGAAGAGCGTCAATACTTGTCTCATGGCGAAGTTTAACTATATTGGTTGTGAAGAGCTCAGCTAGGAGAATTCTAAAAAATTATAATGTACCATGATTATCTTAATCAACCAAAGTTTATTCACACCTGAATCTATAAAACCCCCCAAAAAAGTTTACATTTGATGCTAATTACACGAGTCAGTTGATTTTCAAGCCCAAATTTTACATTAGAGTTATCATTAGGTTGTATAAGAATGAACTCTGAAAGTTGCATATAGAACTAGGAACAGTGAAGAAGAATACGCTGAATTTGGAGTCAAAATCTGATAAAACTACCCTGGAAGAAGTGACTAAAGATGAGGAAGAAATAGAGAAGGTCACAAAGGTCAACAATGGTCTTTAAGGAAAAATCACCTCCTCAAATTGGAAGGAGACTGTATTGATTAAAGAATTGATGTTTCAGGAGGCTGCTTGAGTTCCAAATAAAAAACAATTTAAAATAGTTTAGGATAATGAAATGCACTATAAATCAATTAAAAGAACTCAAAAAATCATAAGTGCAATTGTGTTCATATGGAGGCATATTGTAATGACAACAAGATAGATGGAGAAAGTTCCTAAGAAAGTACAGCCTCAAGAAATTTGCCTGGAACTTTTGAGAACTTTCATACCTGATCCCAAAAATACCACCATTGTTGGAGAGGTACTGGCCACGTACCTCCCGTCACAAAGCAAAGATAAGATTTATATTCTGGAATTATTTATTTTCGACTGGATATTCTTTGACGTTTTTAATGTTTATTTAAAATTAAATTTTTGGATTCGACGACTTTCAGTAAGCAGTAAAATTGATGAACTGATTGGACACAGATTGTCAAAATCTTGTGTTGCCAAATAATTTAAAATAATTGGACTTAAGAAGGCGCCAAAGAGCATTGTGAACGAGTTTGGCAGTCCTGATTGTTAACTAGCTGCAAACAGGAGGTTATGGAGAATTCAATCTAAAGAAGATAAAACCTTAATCATTTTTGCTGACCATTATACCTGAAAACGCATATTCTGGTGGGCACAAAAGTATTATCAGATCTGATTATTGCATTGCAATCTAGGCAGCTTTTTGGGCCCACAGAGACCTACAATAAGCCGTGGTTTCTTCATTGGCAACTCAGACCTCTATTTTACAGATGGTAGAGTACCTTGAGATGTTAGGTTCATCATTCAAAGCATGTTACTGGACCTTCAAATCTGTTCCCATTAAGAATAATCAAAACACGGTGAAGTTTACTGAGCTAAAAAAGGTTAAAAATTGAGTAGTAATGGGAAACAAACCCAAAGGAATAAGAATGAGCAGATAAATAACAAAACTGCTAGCACAATGTGGCTTAACTGGACATTTCTCTCCCAATGTTGGGTCAAAAGCTGAAGTAACAAGTAAATCTGTTTTGGTATAAGAGAAAGAAAATGAGCATGGTTTATAAAAAAATCATCAGACTAGATATTGGACAAACTATCATAATTAATCCTGTGCCCTATGATATTTTAAAAATATGAATTAGATATTTTCAATTTATTTATAGTATAAGATAAACCTGATATGCTATACATGTTGTAAATTTGGACGTAAATGCAATCATAAGTGACAAAGCAAATTTATTGACCTATAGATTGTGAAAGAGGTTGCTTAGCTTTATGCCTATCAGCTAGTGGAAAGATTAGAACTGATGAGAACGCCAAAGAACTCCTTAGTTTATGACTTGATAAAGTGAACGTTTTTAGCTCCCATTAATGCAATCAAGGAATCATTTCCTGATTTATCCGCGTTTTTATTATACTCTAAATTTGGTTACTGATGCCGCAATACATTCAATAAACACTATATTAAAATACTCTGAGTCTACATATATGGATAGATAAGTCAAATGAGTAAAAATATGTGTGATAATAGCGGAGAGCCCATTGGTAAATTATTTTTGACCAAGTTTCTAAAGCAAATGAAGTTCTCTCCAGATTTGGAACACCATAAGGAATATAAAGCCTCTGAACCAAATACTACAACATCCTGTGTGGCATACAGTGCACTGCCTTTTTTATTCAGATTGCTGGTTATTTCTGGGCCTGCCATAGTCTTGGCAAAACAAAACTATGACATCCTAGTTGTAACGGATTTTCTGGTTAATATGGTGTTTAATGCAATTATGAGGAAAATATCTTAACGTTACAGGTCAAACGTTACCTTTGGTATAATAGCAGAAAGGAGAAACTCCAATGACAAAGAAGAAAAATCTTGTGAATTTAATTTACTGTGATGGCATTATTCTCATCAAATATGGGTTAATTGGAAAAGCATCTGGGAAATGCCAACGCAGATTTTTGAGAACCATGGGATACTTTTGAGGGCAAACTGGTGACAATTGTACTTCCAGGAACATAATTAGTAGTTAACATGTGGGGACGAACTAACTATTCTAAAACGATTTTATGCATAGATTTTCTCTTCAAAAAAATCAAGATTGAAGTCTTAGGCTAGCTCTGGAATCATAATATCATGTTATGGATGAAGTTAAGTTCTACTATCAATATAAGTAAAGTCTGGTGAAGGTGGTAAATAACCAAATTAATGCATTTGTTTACTTAATCCTGACTTCTCATATCAGAGAGTGTTAGGATTTTGGGATGCTATTATAAATGGGATTATTGGTGGATGATGGCATATTTATCCATGCATTAGTCAATTTAAGCACTTTCTGAATTATCAGAACACCAGTAGGAGGAAGAATTTTTATTGTTTTAAAATATTGGATAATACTTACCTAGGGCTTATGACATAGGATGTGCTAAAAACAAGTGATTAATAAGGTTTATAACAGATAATTTCTGCCAATAAAAATACAATCAGTCCAAAGATCTAAAGCAGCAGAGGTAGTCATTACTGAAGAATCAGTAAACTTTTTGAGCATGGACACATTGTTTTGTCCTCAGATCCATGGACTAGTCCAATCCTTATAGTAAAGAAAATGAAAGATAAAATTGAGTGATAATTGATTACCAGTTAAACAAACAAAAAAAAAAGGTTTTATATCTACTTTTAAGGTAGATAAAGCGCTAAATCATTCCATATGAAAGTTATTTTTTGGCCATAGATTTGATCCTGGGGTATAGGCAGATAAATATGCCAAAAGAAGACCAGGAGAAATGTGCAATAATCACTGCACAAGGGTATTAAAATTCTTATTGTAATTTGAAGGCCAGGTTCTTTCTGGATAAGCAAGTGTTAGTCACTATAGCTCCAGCGGTATCCTAGTAGACCTTTGATCACTAAGGCAAATTTTAACGGAAAATTGATCTTCATCAAGGCAAATCTCTGCTAGAATGCAGGCTTAATCTCTAGTTATACTAAAGCAATCACTAGTAATACTAGGTAAGATTTATAGTAGCAAATGTGGGTATCTATATTTGAAAAGTTGGGAGTAGTTATAAGTTTGGTAAAAGTTTAATAAGGATTAGGGTATGGCGATTTCTGGAATGATGCAGCAGAATGTGGAGATTATAATGGACATGATCTTTTCTGGTCAACTCTTTAGATACAATTGATTTTTAAATGCCAAGACCATGATCATTTAATTTTGTGGCTTTAAAAGGGGTACATAATTTTAGCTAATCATCATAGAGTTCATTGTTTGTTACAATTTTGTTATCTTCTATGGCGAAGAAACTCCCATCAGATTGAAAATTATCTTCCATTTTTACTTCATGTGTATGCACGTGAACACCATTATTACCAACGATGGCCTCCAACAAGATCTTGTCTAGGAGAGACATAGCTTTGGAGAAATTATACATGGACTTGACTTACAATGGATCCTGATTTTACAGCGGCTATTGAGTATCCAGGCCTCGACAATAAATGACTAAATATGGTCATGAACATAATTTATCAAGTTCATGAACCTGACCCACTGGCCGGTGGTGATAGAACAAGACCAGATACCCTAGCTGGTACTCAGGCAAAACTGGTTCTGGGAGTCTATCTAATCTGAATCTCATATACTGATAGTCATCATAGATTTGGCAGCTAATGCTTATAATTATAATAATTCATCTGCCAGCCTTAGAATTGTAAGCTCAACTGTTTCCAGCGTGGAGCCTTCCAATATGGGTTGCACACTTGAGAATAAAATCTGCGCTTGATCATATAGATCTCAAAAAGGTGACATACAGATAACAAGATGTTAACTTAAGCAATAAACCAATAGAGCCTCCAGAAGGTATTCTTTCCACCATGATGAATCAGATTGTGCCACATTGTGTAGGATGGCAATTAGAGTCTCATTTGCTTGTTCCGCTACTCCATTGATAGCAGGATGATATGAGGCCATAAAAGAGTGATAAGTGCTATCAACGAATTAAGGTCAATTATTACATGAGATATGAAGTTGGTACCATTATTAGATAACAGTACCTTTGAGATACCACGGCGGGTGAAGACCTTTTTGAGAAAAAATGAAGCATTCACTTTAGAGGTGAATGAAGCAACTGAGATGACCTTAACCCATTTTATGAAGTGACCAAACACTATTATGATATACAGATGGCCGTACATCACCATAGGAAGCGGACTAACTAAGTTAATGCTGATTATCCAAAAGGGGCGATAGGAACCATGACCTGGTGTTGTACATCAGATTGAGATAATTTTTGGCTGAAAAATAAGACAGGAATCCATGATGTCTGAGATTGAAACAATCATCTCTTCCCAGAAGCAATGCACCCACAGACACTGATGAGGTTTCCTTACGGCGCCATGACATACAGTCAAAAGTTCTCCAGGATGGTCTCCATTCTAGCATCTGGGTGTACATAAAGCAACCATGAGTTTTCAACCTGTTTATATAATACCCTGTCTTCAATTCGGGTTCTTTCAGTCATCTTCTTCATTTATTGCTAAACCACAAGAGTATCTTTTCTCCATTACTCTGTTTCCCAATAATTTTATAATCTAATCTTCCTCTGAGCAATAGAGTGTAAATATTAACAGACATGACACTCCTTGGGCGTTCTGGTACATCATTCCAGTGTGATGATCAATGGAAAGTCATAACCTTAGAGTTTGAGTGCCCAGAGTTCAAGCCTTCCATCTGGATCCTTCATTTGTTGTAGCCACCCTAGTGAAGCATGGTCCTTAACCAGTGTAAAAGATTCTCATATAGGAAAGAACGAAAATGCTTAGTGGTAAGCAATTCCGCCAGGCATTCATGCTTGGTAACGCTGTAATTCCTCTCTGCCCGATTTAGTGCTTTAATAAAGTACACTAAAGGGTGGCCAACCTGTTTTTCATCCAGTTGTGTCATAATGGCACCAACGGCCACATCACTAGCATCAGCGAATAGGATAGATGGTTTATTAAACTCAGGATGTACCAAAACAGGAGCAGTCACAAGAGCTTTCATTAAAATTTTAAAGTCTTGTTGTTTAGTTGTCTCCCACAGGAATGGAAGCTCATTAGGGACCAGATATGTCAGAGGTCTAGCAAGATCAGCAAAGTGGGGGATAAATTCGTAATAGTAGCTGACCATCCCAAGGGAAAACTGATTATCTCATAAATTAGATGGGTAAGTTATTATTAATAGTGACAAAATTGTCTGGTAATAATGAGATCCTTTTTTAGGCAACTTTATGCCCAAGAAATTCCATGTTGCTTTGGAAGAAACAGCACTTGGCTGATTTTAGTTTCAGCATAAAAGAGTTAAGACTTTCAAACTCTTACTTCAAGTGAGCGAGGTGTTATTCAAAGGTATACAAGAACATGGTCACATCATCAAAGTAAACCTATACACATGCCACCTTCAAGTCCCCTAATAGGCCATACATTGCCCTTTGGAAAGTGGCTGGGGCATTGAATAATCCTTAAGCAATCTCATAGGTTTGAACAGCCCTTCAACTGCTATAAAGGCACATTTCTTCCAATCTGTAAGTATCCCAGCTGCACCCATAAAATTAGATCGCACATTTCACCCCTTTGAATCAAGGAAGGGAAACAAATCCCAGGCTTTTCCGCTGGAAAAGATAGCTGATCTGGGACACCCTTGAAATACGTTGGGTTTCCACCCCCTCATCTCAATTTTATAATAGGCAAAGAAATGGGAAATAATGATTCGACTGTGAAGACAAATTTGGCTAAAATTTATGAGAAAAAAATTCTAGAGATTCTGCAACAAAAACTGAAAGAAACTGGGCAGATCGATACTGAAATTCTGATGGAACTGCAAATACATATGCTGATCCAGCAGAAGCTCCTCAGATGATAAGGAAAAAACCTTTTTATTAAATTATTAGCAAAGCAAGGATGACTGTACTCTGCTGATTGAGCGTAGTTCAGAAGCAAGAACTTCAAAGTGGGTCACCCATAATGTTTAAACAGCAATATGGTGCAAAGGTCCTGGCGTTTTGGAAAAGATTTACACATCCAGCTGTAAGAAATATTCTACAATCCCTACTCCTCAATTCCCTCAAGCTATAAAAACCCAGCGCTCTGCTAATGGTAGAGTGCTGGGTTATCTTAAATATCCTCAAAATTATATTAATTCAGCCAAATTACTTCAAAATTTTATTCATTTCCAAAAAATGTGGTGTTCTGAAGGAACACCTAACTAATAAAAATCCCTCTCTCATTAGTAACAATAATGGTCATGGCCTTTTTGTTGTTTATTACAGTATTAGCCTCTCTTAGCAAAGAAGAAATCAGGAACGTCCCTGGGATTTTCACACACCCACCTGAACAAGGCAATATGTATTTGTATTACCAACCTGAGTGAATATAAAATTTAATCTTCCACACGCATGAAGAGAATGGAAATGTTGAACAGAAGGAACAATTGTTTAACCCAATATTCTGCACTTATGAAGAAAATGGAAGTGATAATCTAGTGGATGCACCCCTGGTGAGAATTGTTGAGATCAAAACCAATGAGACAACTGTTACTTTACACTATAAAGTGCATGTCAGAATGAGTTGGGAATTTGAGATGAACGTATACACCAGAAAAATGGGACCTTCTCCCTCACCCAGCTCAACTTGTCAGCCTTTGATGCTCAAAGCCTGGTTAAGATTATGCGAGCACTCAGCCTGGTAGTTAGGATGATAACAATATCCATTAATCAATATCCTGCATTAATCTCCCCATTCCATATGCTAGAATCATTAGAACGGTGATGCCATGCAGATTGTGGATGCTGTCATGGGTATTGGAGTACCTTGATGGAAGCCAAGTCATTGCTTGTCACATTAATTGTCTGACATAATCCTCCAGCGCAAGCTTGGTCTGTCAGTAGCCACTGGAAAGATCCATTGCATAGAAGAATTGGGACCAGCCAATAGTTGTTTGAAATCATCAATTTATGTAGAAGATAACTGTCCTTTCAATTAAGGGCATTAAGCCAGCAGTAATCCATTACTACCTGATGTACCTCATACTTTTTTTATAAATAACATTGGAGAGGTTCATGGACTTTGTGAAGCCTAAATTATTCCGGAGTCCAAGAGATGCTTTAGATCCTTCATGAACTGGGCTTCTTCAACCTAGGATTTCCAGTAGGGTCACGCATGGATTGGATGAGGCCTGATAGCTCTCCATTCTGTACAGCTTTCATTATCCCAAATTCTTCAAATTTTCTGATAATATGTCAGCATACTTTTTGATCAAAAAAACCACTTGAATCTGCTTCACAGAGGTGAGGCGTCACTATCTTAACGTTTATGAGGCCAATGATGGTGTCATCTATGATATTAAATCACATAGATCTCCGTACCCATGATTGAAGAAACCTGATCAGCAGGTACACTCCAGGTATATGCAAAAGAATTTTCCCAAGAAATTTGTACATGGTGTTTAGTGAAACTAGCCATTAAAATGGTTAGGGGTCCCTGATAAGAAGGATCTAGCACCCTAGGGCAGGTAAATGGCTCCCAAATGGACTGGTTTGAATCTCCATAAATTTCCAACAAATAGTCCAGTTGAATGCTAACTTTGACCCCGAGTCAACCAGTATTTGATATTTTAGCTATAACTACACGCTTGTTGGAGTATACAGGAATCCCTTCCTGAGCCTCTGCACTATAAGGAGACAGTTTGGATTTTGGCCCAGCTACTCAGTAATTTAGTCACTAATTGAATAGCAAATATCTTTAATAAACAAACCCTAAGCTTTTTTCCTTTCTCATGTACATCTTTAACAACTAAGGGAATGAGAAATCCTAGAATAGAAATATACAAGTCTATATGATTGATTTTGGTATTAAATATAATAAGGGATTGTGTGCCTATAAGAAGATCATAACTATCATTCTCCAGCACAACCGCTAGGGCCAAAACTTTAGTTTTCCAAACTGGAGCAGCAGGGAGTAGTAGCCCACCCAGAGATCAGTCTGCTGAGGCCTGCCATCTTATAATCCAAAGTGTGGTTTTTATTTACCATGACTTATATTTCATTTCACCAATTGAGACGAAATGACATCAATTGGCGATCTGATTTCAACTATGGCTATAATTTTTACCTTAAGGACAACTTCTTTAACACAGGTAACCTCAGTGCCAAAAGGGGAGTTTAAATAAATAGAATTTCCCATTAAGAGGCCCAGAATGAGCATAATAAGAGGATGTTTAAATAAACACAAAACTTTTCTTTTATTGCAATCACTTTTGCAACTTATTCAATTCAAGTCTGAATTTAGTTTGATAATCTCACAGAGGAGATTAGTTTGTGCCCATGTCAGGGAGAAGTTGGGCAAGTAAGGTAAAAGGCACAGGTGGGTAAGCCCACGACTTCCAACAATTGCAAACGCCCCAGAGAAACTGGCGGGTTAGATAAAAATAAAAAACTGGCGGTTACTATTTCCCCAGAAATCCTCACTTGGCAGGTGCGATGTAACCAGTATATCAACATGCCGCACTCTCAACCACTCTTGTTGGTGGAATACAGAGTCCAGGTGATCCTGGATATTCAACAAACAGCGTTATGGGAAAAATTTTGTGGGGATGTGCACACTCATTTCCTGACTGCGGTGTACATTGCACCTCACTCCATGTCATGCAGTTGGCTGGATCTTGGTTTCAAAAACAAGGAGACAGCAGACGAAGCTGCTGTGGTGCGCGTTGTGATTGACCTCCCCAAAGGACAGCGGGTCATCAAAACCAAGCACACCAGATGGACAAAATCCAACTAAATTTTCCTCACGTTCAACTTTTTGCCCACTATAGTCAAGCGTGCCGTTCTGGAGCAGCACCTGAAAGATGGTCTAACTGTATATGGAGAAATACAATCCTTCGAGATGCAACGCTTTATGCTGATGCCACACCTGTGCACTGGCAAAGCCATTGCAGTTCTGACCCCAACCGAGGAGATTGTGATGGACCTAACCCAGATCCTGCACTCCACTTTTATTAATATCAAAGGGCATACAACCCACCCTTTCCGGGTAACCATAGACAGTGCACCCCCCATCTGCACCCACTGTGACGCGTTTGGCCATAAGGCACTTATGCCCCACCAAGGAGGGCATCACATTCCAAGAGCACCCCTCGATGGCCATGACCAATGGGGAGGCTCACTATGAACCAACCACCAGTACCAAAGAGGCCTTCCCGTGGGGAGCACAAGGCTGCTACTTACTAGTAAAGCCTGTCTCCCCTCAAGAGCGAAAGAAGGCCAAACAGGCCCGCAGGGCCACGGCCAAGGAAGCAGCCAAGGTCCCTCCCTATCCCACACTCCCAACGTCAGGAGGAAATTAAAACCTTTGCGGCGGAAGCAACTTGGGAATCTATCAACCAATTAGATTGGGATGCCCAAGCCAATTGGGCCACCCAATCTGAAGATCCAATGGGTTACTCAATCTCACCTGCCCTATGCAACCAAGCCCCAATTGGTACCAATTATGTCTCCAACCTATCTGAAAAATTTTTTTGACCCAAACATTGCTGCACCAATCTCATCTGCACCGCAAAAAATTTGTTTAACAGCGAGGAAACCAAAAGTGAAAGCAAAAGCCAACGCGAACCTGTCTACTAAAATTAACAAATCTTCCAATAGCGTTGCTACAAACACCTGCACCACTGTGAAGGCCCATGGGGATCCAGAGGAGGCTGGTGGGCCCAGGTGCCCACCCCCTCACACCTAAGGTGCATTGGGGGAAGCCTTTACTTTAGGGACGTTAAACAATGCTGGACTCAAGGCCTCGTCATCTGGGGCTAGAAAATGAGTTTTTTACAAAAAAAATTTACCCGTGGACATCATGACCATCCAGGAGTCCCACTGTCCGCGAGGCTCTGAGGACACCTGGAAAACCATGCTCCTCCCTTCCCATTCCTTCTGGTCTGAGCACTAAGGGGTGCTTGTTCAGAAAAACAATTTTTTTAAATTTTTATCATCTGAATCCTTCCTCGATGGCCATTTCCTTGTTGTCACATTTTTGTGGGCTTACATGGCACACGCTATTGTCAACATTTATGCCCCAACCTGTGCACGAGAGCGTCAGGAATTTTTCTCATTGGTCAAATTCCTTCCATTACCCCCTGACCCTTTTGTAGTTGGCGACATGAACTGTTGGTTAAACACATCCATGGACTGCTGGACTTCCTCATCCCACGCCCCCAGGGTCACATAGAACTTTGCTTCTAAAGGCCACCCTTGGGTTATATGCATGCTGCTGTGGCAAGCTCCACTGCTCGAGAACATGATGCGCCCCCACATCCACACCGGCCAATCAAGGTCCATTTCCCACATTGACCTTATCCTCACGCCGGTGAAACTTTAATCCCACATTTCCCACTTCCACACATCAAAAATTGATTTCTCCGATCACTGGCTGGTCTCAATAACCTACCACTTACCTGTCACAGTGGCTAAGGCTCCGCATTGGTGCAAACTCTGCCCATTTGAACTCGTGTCACCAGGATTTTCCACATGGGTGGAATCAGCGACTTCAGCAAAAGAGTTTATTACACCATTTTGCGCGGACCCAATTTCCACATGGTCAGCCTTCAAAGCAGAAACCATCCACCACGCTCACCACCTCTCCTCCCAACACTCACGAGCTACATCAGCCATCATTTCACGCGCTCTGGCAGAGTTGGCACACCTGGAGGCCAACATCCCAGCCACGGGCTACAGCCCTGCTTGGGGCCAGAAGTGGGCAGAAGCAGCCGCCCACCTCAACACGCTTGAAAGGCAACACAAACATCAGGTTTATGTTCAGTACAGGGCCAAACACATTACAGAGGGTGGCACGTGCTCCACTTATTTTTTTAAAAAATTCTTCGCACCGCGCCAGAGCGTGGCCTGCACACAGGTGCAGAGGTTGGACGATTCTGTCGCGGATATGCTGGCTAAAGTGGCGATCAAAATATAAGAGTATTACTCCAAGTTGTACCGATCTGATCCAATTAAGCTAGCAAAATGGTGAAATTTCTCAATAGCACTCACATCCACACCATTTCTTGATACCCAAAGTTAAAAAATTTGATTACTCCAGATGAACTCTGGTCCGCCATCCATGGTGCACCAAATTGGAAATGCCCAGGCCCTGATGGCATTTTATATGAGTTCTATAAGAAGTACTTCATATATCTATCCCCACTGATGCTTACCTCCCTTAACCAGAGCCTTCTGGATACGAACCTTCTACCATGAGGGCAAGAGGCCTTCACCATCACACTCTTCAAGTTAGGGGATAATATAGACCTAGCCAACTGGCGCCCCATTTCTTTAACTAACATGGATACAAAATTTTCAACTAAAATCATGGCTAACCGTCTAGGGATTGTAGCCTCTGCTACCATCTCCCCAGAACAATTCAGTTTCATACCCAGAAGGTCGATTTGGGATAATGTGCACTCTGTGGCTAACACATGCCAGTCCACAGCCTCTGGGGCACTATTATTCTTGGACCAACAGAAGGCCTATGATAGAGTAAACTGCATATTTCAGGGCCTGCCTCCATCAATTCCGCTTACCCCCTTGCTTCATCAGCTGGGTGATGATGCTTACAGAATCTGCAACAATGGCAGTGCGTGGCCCTGGCTTCCTCATGGAAGTAGTCCACCCTCAAAGGGGCCTACGCCAAGGGGACCCCCTTAGCCCACTATTATATAACTTCAGCCTTGACCCACTACTTCGAAATATGAATGCCCGCCTCACTGGGGTCCATGCACCAGGCCAAGCCACAGTCAAGATGATGGCATTTTCAGATGATTGTGTAGTCGGGGTGTCTAATAATCAAGATGCACGCGCGCTTGAAGCTCTCATCCAGGAATATTCTTGGGTAAGTAATGATGCACTGAATGCCTCCAAAACTGAAATCATCCTCCTTGGTCGGTATCAAACCTGCTGGCCCCAGCGACTAGTGCCCAGCCTGACCAATATGCTCGCACATGTGCTCGCCTTCCCTGCTCACCACACCACCCCACTTGTGCTCCCCTTCGTGCCACGCCCTACCATAGGGCCTGTCCGCCATCTGGGCATGTGGGTGGAGGCAGGCGGGTATGCCTCAGCAGTAATGGAAAGTCATATTATAGACAACATGATGAAGCGCATTGCCTCACTCAGAGCCCACCCTACTTCCCTTACTGGCAAGGTTGTTTTAGCCAACTCTATGCTCCTCTCCAAAGTATGGTTTGGAGCCCACGCCATCACCTTCTCCCCAGGTTTTTTCAAATCTATGTATGCCTTCTACAAGGGTGGCTCTGGTCAGGCCGCCCACCGCCAGTGCAGCTTGAGGTCATGTTTGGCCCTCGTCGGCATTGTGGCATGGGCCTGCTCAACTTTAAAGCCCATGCTGCTAAGATCCTGAGCACCTGGATTACGGCCATCACCGCCCCTATGCTCCCCTCCCAACACTGGTCACACGTGGCCCGCTCCAACTTCTCCCGCGCCCTGGGCCTTACCCATCCATCGAACCCTTACTCCTTGATGAAATATCTGGCTTCCCACCCATCGGCCACAGGTCCTCATGGTACTAAACCCCACTTCAAACGAATCATCCTATCCATGAGGAGCGCTGAGTGGTGAATCCCTATTTGTGGACACACAGCCTAGAGAGGCTGCCCCTCTCTTCAGTTCACACAGGAGTTACAGGGGATACCCATTCAAGATGGCTTGATCCCCACACGGCCCCATGTCCTATCCAGGGTGGACTACCTGGACATGATAGACATCCCTTATTTCCTTGAGACCCAGAAGACTATTTGGAAATACGCACACCACCCCCTGTTGCTGCCTCATATCCGTTCCCATGTGTGGCGCTGCCTGAGGTGGGTGTACCATATGGCTGAGCGCTCAAACGCTTTACACCATCCTGTGTCATGTGTGGCCAGTATGGAACGCTGTTCCACCGCCTGGAGAAGTTCCCTACCTCTAAAGCAATATGGCGCGAGGTTCAACGTCTGCTTTTCCAGGATCAGGCACATCCCTTCAGTCTGTATAGGGATATGTTTGCTCTATCCATGGTTTCCCCTCTTCCACCCTCCCTTCAGGATCTGGTGGTTGCAATCGCCATGTGGACTATCCACACGATTGTCTTGGATGCCATCGCAGGCTCCACCCCCATCCTCCCAGAAGCTGTCCACAGATTCCGGTCCCATTTGGTGGACCACTTTCAAGCGTGGATGTTTGGGTACCTCACACCACATCGCCGTCAGTTGTTCTCCTCCTGTTTCCCAATTTGGTTCATCAACTCGGACCCCTTCCTCCACACATGTTCAATTATGGTTACGGCCCCTTTACAAGTTCCCCCCTCCTCCCCATAGTGGCGTTCCCCTGGCAACAGGAGATAGCATCTCTTCTCTGGGGGTGCCTTCCCTGTTACTAAGTTTCTTTTTATTTCATGTTTACTTTCAGAAGTGTCCATCCCCTGGTCGGCCTTCCCCACAATAAATTAAAAAAAGGATGTTTAAATAATTATTTGAATTTAAAAAGTCCAGGACATCCACTTCAGCAGAGATGGGTAGGACTTAAAGTTAAGAATGGGTAGCAGCAGTAGACATGGGATTAGGCGCAGGGTCATCAGCAGAGGGTGACTTGCATCCTAAGCTGACTCCACACTTCCTGCCTTCTCAGACTATTTCTTCCAACAATAATCCTCCTGATGACCAATGAATCAACAGTAAGAGCATGAGTCGCGTTAGGGCAAGTATATTTAAAATCATCTGACTGAATAAAAATGAGGCTGATTCCCCTTGGTAGGGCTTTGATGGACCTCTGGAACAGGCAACTCTATGATAGAGTCCTTAATACCAAAAAAAGATTCGAGCACTTTTTCCATTTTGGAATTGTATATGAGAGTCTACTGCGTTGAAAATAGAGAGGATGGCAGAGATGGCGTTGTTAAATTAACTAAGTTACAGGATGCGAGGGCCTGCGCTTCATGATAAGAAACGCTCAGCAAACTAAATTTTAACCCAAATTTAGAGCGGGTCTTACATAAATGACTGTTTATGGTTAGAAAAGGTGATATTATGCCAAATCATTTATAAGGGCGTTTTTTAGATCCGCCCAAGTTATACACTCTTTGAAAGTATGTCATCATGGTTTCTCAAGCTTACTATCAATATAGGTTTGTGTGTTGGCACTTTTAAAGATATGTATCATGCTTATTACATTTCCATTGATGTAAAGATAGGAGAGGATATTTTCAGTCAAAGACATATACTTCTCTTTAAAAATGGAGTTGAGGAATCCAAAAGGTTTGGATAGAGCATGGATAGCTGGAGTAAGAGGCCGGTCAGTTTCAGTTGACTCAGTGGTTCCAAGGTCATGTTTGGGGATAGTCTTAACAAGTTGATGGTGGAAATCATCTCTTCCATCCTGAAGGGTGGTGAAGCAGGTGTAACATGTTTTATTGAGGACAGGTATCTAGTAGTTGGTGTTTTTTCAATCTCATAAGACTAGCTTTGTTATTTTGGATGATAGGGTACCTTGATCAGTCTCCATTGCTTGGAGGTAAGCATCCATCTGATCAATTGGTTGCTCACTTAGGTTTGAAGGATTGCTGTGTGGTGATCAACTGAGAACATATTTGGTTTAAGGTAACAAACTAATGGTAAAATGAGATCAGGGTTAAATCCTCATCAAGGATTTCTCCTTCAAAACTTATCCATGCTCCTCAAACCACCTTCAGCAGCTGTAGCTCAAGGGCTTCAAAATAAGCTCGTGATTTATGCCAAAGAAGGTCCATTGTGTGACGAAGTCGTTGGGAGTCCACGAGGACCCTCAGGCCCAGTAGTATCAGTAGCTCTAGAAAGTCCTCGTTGGAGAATAGCTTACTAAACTGGTGAAATGGCGGTCCTCTCGCTCAGTGCTGATTTCAGGCATCTAAGGCTGCAATTTGAGAGTTAGTGGTTGGCAATTTAAGCAATCATTTTGATAAATTCTTCTAAAGCACGGTTTATTAGCTGTCCAAGTCAGCAGTGTCATGGTCTATCCGCTGAGTCAGTTCACCGTGTAGATAATGGATAACTCAATAAATAATTGTGGCCAAAAAATTTAAACCTTATTTATCTCCCTGAGATTATACAAATCATCTTCGTGATTAACCTGACCAAAAATGGATGTGGCTTCATATAATCTAAGGAGTTGAGCGTGAATTTGATGGGTGAGTTCAAGTTGCTGCTGAATTTCTATGTGATATAAACAAAGTAACTGCATCTGATAGTGAATTGGTGGGTGAACAAATAGACGGAGGTAGTTTTCAAATGTGCTCCCCCAACTTTGGTACTAGGAAGATTGGGCGAGGAACACAGATGTTGCAAGCCTGGAGCGATTCAAGTGGAGCTACTATGACTGGATTGTCATTCAGGTGTGACATACCTGACATTAAAGCTGTCACAGTATAAGCTACTTCTTTTGCATGAATTTTGTAAAGAGTTGCATCAGGGGTTTAAGTAATCAGGGTAGTTTTTTGCTCTGAACTCAAGCTCTTGGGTGCTTGGAAGGGGCGTATCTTGCTTATTGAAAGTAACCCATCTGGTTAAGCACATATTTTACTTCATATTAGTAGGGATGCTGTTACTGGTATTGTTCATGGGAGGCTACATATTAGCCGGGTAGCTCATAAGGTACTTGACAAAAAGCACCAATATTGAGATACTTATAGTAATTAAAAGGCTGTGTTCTTTTTAAAGCTATTCAAGTAATAGTCGGTATAGATCCAGCGGTAACTTTTTATTGGACTTTTGGTCATTAGGGCAAATCTCTTAATGGGAAAGTGAACTTCATCAAGGTAAATCTCTTCTATAATGTAGACATATCTCTAGTCAAGGCTAGGCAACTCTATTAATACTAGCCAAAATATTGTAGTTGCAAACAAGGATTTTTATTTATAAAGTGGGGGTAGTTAGAAATCTAATCAGAAGCTTTTCTTCAACTCAATCTCGCTTTTGAGAAATTTTAATCTAAAATGATAATTAAAACCTTCATCAACTTGCTGCATCACAGTTTCCAGCTAATGTCCTCAGCTTCACCGCCTTCCAATCCAATGTGGGCAGAGGCGCTCCACCCACTAGCATTTAACACCTACAGGCAAATGCTTGTGGACTGGCTCATCCAGTCTACCAAATACTTCTAGCCGGTATGTCCCTCCATGGGACCTAGCACTCTACCTCATGCAAGTCCATCCAATTCGCCCCATCCCTTAGACCTACCTCAATCTACTATCCACTTTTGCCTCAGTGTAGATTCTGGACATCTTATCCCATATGCTGACAAAGCAATAATTGAGCTGGCAAATTGCCACCATTACACCAGCATAATTTATAGACTTCCGCCCTTACAAGGGCTATTTTATTATAGGCTTTCCTAGTGAAGAGGACGCAGCCATTGTAGCAGCAACGACCTTATTATACAAAAACACCAATTACCACTACCTGAACAAGTATCCCAGATGACACCACACTCATGTTGACCTTTGCAAGCCTCCCCTCAAACACTTTATATGTTTTGATGTCAGGGCTGACCACTTATGGAAAAACCCCATCCTTTAATTCATTTTGTTAATTTGTGCTGATCGCTTTGCAGAACCTCGGGAGAAAGCCATCATTACTCCTAACCAGCTGAGATGGCCCAGCACATCCCACTGCGTGCTTATATCCCTTCCACACCGGACCATTTCTTTTTAGGCTTGCATCATCAATGGTTGCACAATATGTCCCCTCTGCCATGAGTTAAACCATACTAATAAAGCATGGTAATACAAATCAAACCCTGCAAACACTTCCAACTCCACCCATGAGGCCACACTAACAGCTTTTAAAGTGGGGATTTTGGCTGCCTTTACCCCACAGACTGTGCGCTCAATTAATCAGCAGAAAAATCTTACAACCCAAACCCACACCGGCCAAATTACATCCATGCCAACCAATTGGGAGGAGACTTGGGCCCATATTCTTAAAAAAATTCTCCCGCCCTAAACCTTACCCAACCACAGATACCTATCACCAAATAAATCAAGATCAAAAAATCCCTTGGACTTTATTGGATTTTGTGACTAAATCTGGTAGATTGTCCCATTACAGAATAAAGCATTTGATTTAAATCCTTATCTGAATTCAGACTTTGATGCCCCACTTCCGTCAAACACTATGTTTCCAAACCAATGATAACCCTTACCAAAGTGACCACAAGCTTGCTGAGATTGAGGTAGCCTCACCCAAAAGTCGCCATCTCCACAAAGCCGTGGATAATTTGTTGCTGAATTTATAAAAAGGGATGTGTACCACCATGTTCCCCCCAATTTCCCTTCTATTGAAAAAGATGAAATCGCTGGCCTCAATGAAGCACCCAACACCGCTGTCAAACATGTTGCTGCAATGGCAGATTTTTCCCCATCCACACGTGACACCAGAGCCAACATTGCAAAATTAGTCCAGTTTCTTTTACCTGCATGCAAGCTGAACATTATGTTGCCAAACTCATGGAGGCTATTCTCTAGGCCCAACTTGTCAGTCTCAACAATTATCTGCTTTTCTTCAACCCACATACTATGGACGCCTTAACTCCCTTGCTATCAGCACTATCCGCCTCTTTAAAGCTGAACCCAAAGATCCTCCAGATCCCCCTCCGTCATGGTAGGAAGGCATTTTGCTAATCACTGCCAGGTTTAGAGGATTTTATATTCCCACATTTTCGCCACCCCTACCCTCAAGTGCGTCATCTCTGATAGCATACTCTCAAATAAAATTTAAAATTTAAAATTTATAAATCTGGTCAGAGTATGTGATTGTGTAGTTAATAAGACGATTTCTGGTATGATGATGGTAAATTTGGAACATTCTGGTGGACATGATCCTTTCTGATTAATTTATCAGATTCAGACAACCTCCAAATGGAAAAATCTTTATCAACAAATTCAGTATATTCAGAATTGATTTGGGTTTTATTGCTTGTCCTGGATTTCATCAAGTATGATTTCAGTAGCCGCTATGGTTGCAGAAAAACTTATGAACAGTTTAAGATATATTGACCATTCAAACTTTTTCTGAACGCGTGCAAATCTTTATTTCCAACAAAGGGCTATACCAGCTAATTAAAATGCCGCAGGTACTATGCAATGCACCGCTATTTTTAATGGAAGTTGGATTTCATCTTAAATATTTTGAAGTTGTCATGCATTTAAGTATACCCAGATATCACTGTATTTAATTAGACGTTTATCTTCCATATTGTCTATCTTGGAAGAAGTGTTCAAATTTCTGGCGGCAGCAAACTTGAAAATCATTCCCTAAAAATGTACTTTTTAAAAAGAGTTCGATTACTTGTAAATTTTTGACTAATTACAGCGGATTACAACCTCAACATAGATACTAATGGCCATTGATTGGATGTCAACCCTAAATAGTGTTCAGGATATTCAAGTCTTCTTCGGAGATATTTGGCTATTATTGTCAATTGATTAAAGAATTTTTAATTATTAATGAACCATTATTCCATATGTTAAAGGTACAAAAATAATTCATATGTAATGGAAAACCCAAGAATCATCTAATGAGCTCTAGAAGTATCTGATGACTAATCTTGTTCTGGGATATCCAGGTTTTAATTGAGCGTTATAATTAGAAAAATGACTCACTAACAACTTTTGGTCATTTTTAAGTCAAGTTCATGACGCCAAGGATGAGCATCCTATGGACTATGTGAGTCAGACATTGACTCCAGCAGAAAGGAACTACATTGTGATGGAGCACAAAGTCCTCGTGGTGATATACACCAACAAAAATTCAAGTGCATATTAATAAAATACACTTTATGATCGTGACTGAAAACATGTCTCTAAAATAGCTGAATAATCTAAAAGAAACTTGGGGCTACTGGCCTGATGGGGTTTTTCGTTGTGAGCTTATGATTATAATTTTACAGGGCGTGAGCAGCCCATCAGAACTCTGATGGACTATAATAATATGTGCCATTCAAGTTCCATATCATAAAGTGAGTATATTATTATATAAAATGATCAAAGAAAATATTGGGGATAAAAATAATGAGATTAAGAATGCGCTGAAGAAGCCATTAAAACACAGAAATGAACAATGGACAGAATTATAAATCAATCTATGGAAATAGATATCTAATCATAAACTGTTGCAATGTTCAGTGATTATACAAGCCAAGAACAAAGTTTTATGGAATGGTGACCTATTAAAAACGCATGAATGCATACGCTGTACTATTAGTGGGATTTTAAGAATTATGACGTAGAGGATTGTTATCCTGTTGCGCGGAGTGTCAACCCCACAAGGCTCACAGGAAAACAATGATATATTGACCAGTGCACCCAGGGTTTGCATGCCATATTATTAGTAGATGTGATGAACACTGAGAATAGCGCTGTTGGATAAAGTATATAATCTTTTCATTAACCATTTGAACAGATGGTTCTTTGAAAAAGCCATTAAGTCAGGTAGATGCAATGAGAACTGCGAATTCTTTCTAAAATAAGTAGTGTTCTGGCATGAAAGCTTGCAAGTGATACTAAATGACAATGAGGCCAAATTTACCTCCTATTTTATCAAAAGGTTAAATAAACTTATTTTAATTGGGTGATTGGTATCTGTTTCCTACTGATTAGAAACAAATGATTTGTTGGAAAGGGTTAACAGAAATCTTGCCACAATAATGAGAAAATTGGTAGCAGGGAAAACCTCCACTTGGTGATCCTATTTTTGTTTGGTTACCTTTGAATATATGATCAGCCATCTATGGTGACCAGGAAAATTCCATTTAATTTTTTATTGATAAAGAGATTCATTAACGCTGTTTTATATTCAGCAGTAGAACTAGCTCTGGGATGAGTCCAGAACGATATTTAAATTGACTGGCATATATCATGATCAAATTGCAATCATAGGCATTTAACATGACGTTAAAAAGAAAGATTAAAGTAAAAACAGGACTATTGTACTTGACTGAAGCTCCAAAAAATACCATGTAGTTGATAAGGTAGCCTAGTTTCATATCCATGATTAGAATGAATAAGCAAGATGGACGCCCTATGGTTGGGTCCAAGAAAAGTTATTGCCACGATGTTGATAGAAGCCTAATGATAAAGAACATTACTAATAAATATAGAGAATAAAGCTCATACCAAATACTTAGAGTATTTTACTAAGGGGAAAAGTGATATAACAAAAAACATCAAAGAAAAAATATAAAGGATATAATTTTATATATGCAAATATGAAAAATCTATTTATAAATGATATTGAGTTTTTTCTGCAATTGTGTAAATCTGGTGACATTCACATTACCAATGTTGCGGGAGGAAGGGTATGGACTACAACAGAAGTAAAGAATCTCAAGTGGTCTCGGATAAATAGAAGGACCACTCACCTTGAAACTGGGTCCAATGTGGAAAGTCACAAGAAAAGTAATTGAAGTTCCATACTGATCAAAATTGTGAGAATTCCAACCTGGGGGTAAACAGGCGTTAAGAAATTTACTGGTGAGCTTGAGCAAGCAACTCTAGTATGGCGGTAGCCATGAGATCCTCCTAGTTAAAACACTGACCCAAGGTAAAACATGCGTTTAGGAAATTTTTATTGCAAGATCAACTGAAGTATTTAGATGTGGTTGTAGACATAGAACCACGATAATAGGAGATGGCAGCAAATATGAGAAAAAGAGACGGAACTGCGTTGCAAAGAATGGCCAAAGAATACACATTAATCAAGGAGAAAAGCTTTAACCTTGTTAAATCAATTTTAACCAGCTATATGGCTCAAGTCATGTAATGTAGCGGCATCTAATTACAAAATTTCAACTTTGCTGAATAATCTGGTCAATCTGGGGGATATGTTGGGATTTTGGAAAGCCCACAATATCCAGTTTTGATAAATAATATCGAATTACCTTTTTTATCTGCTGGGGGCTGATTTAGAATAAGAAAACTTATAGAGGATGTGCGATTTATCAATTATTGGCAACTATTTTTGGGGTTATATCTCCTTATAATAATTGCTATTTTGCCATATTTGATTCTGTCTAATATATATTGTTCCATTAAGGATGTCCTTTGACAATATTTGCATGCCTTTTAACTATTAAATAAAATGCTAATAAATAAATTATCTTCCGCGAATTATTTGGTGCTTGTTGCCTGTCAATAGGGGTTTTATTAGAAGTTGCTGTAGCGTAAATAACACTTGTATTGGTATTAAACTTAAGTGTCAGCCTAAAGCAACGCAACCAAATGTTAATGTGTAAATGATCCCATTACTTAAGCAGGTTGCTACCTTAAAAGGTTAATCCACTAGGGTTGGGTAAAGGCGTTGGTAAATGCTCTTTTGAAATCCAAACTAGTAGTGTCATGACCTAGTTAGCTGCAGAATCCTACTAGGCAAATGAGTTATTCATTGTTTTAGATGGCTCCTAAGGGTGATTTTATTGAAAATGGATGTCTTTTCCATTGGGGCGCCAATATGAGTTGAACCTGAATTCCTAATATAAATTCCTTGATTATCTTTAATAGAAACAATGGTACAATACTTTCTTCATTTGAAAAATTTAGATATTTAAAAATAAAATTGTGTTCTTGCTATTAGAATGTGATAGATAGTTTTCTATTAGCTATTTGTCTTTTTTAACTTTAGGGATTAGAGTTAGAGGGGTGCTTTTCCCTTATCAGAATTGCTCTCCAGTACTCTAGTAGAAGAATTATAGGAATCTTCTTTGTCCAGAAGTGCCTTCCAGTTGGGAACAAAAGGAGCTTTAGCACCTGTCTGGCGATAAAGATTTAATCAAATTGGTTGTAATTACTCAACTAGATTATCTTTTTCATTCAAACATCAATTTACCCATTATTCTTCTAATCAAAAATAGTTCAAGACCGTTTAAAACTGTTTCAGTAAACCCAAAAAGGATTATATGGGCCTCATGGCATTATCATTCAGTGAACTTGGATATGGTTCAATTCCTTTTGAGTTAAATGACTATAAATTAAGCCTTCCAAGTACCATGTATTTGGGACTTACAAAATCTATTATAACTGCACTTTATACTTCAGAAAATGTCTGATGTTCATTAGGTAATTAAGCATTATTATATCTCAACTCAGGTCATATAAACAAATATCAATGGTAGTGGCTTCAAAAAGGTCATCAGCTCTGTTTATGACAATCTTGGCATTTTTATAATGACTGCACATTACAATGCTTGTCAAATTTAGGAAAATAACTGGATTGAATTGTTAGAATCTTGGATAGAAACTTCCTGGTCCAGACGCCACTGACACAGATTAATTCAGAGGCCCTGGGTTACAGCTTTGGGTTTACTTGGCTTGGGGTTTAATGTCTTTGCAGAAGGGGGAAAAGCAAACAATGAAGTTGGTACTAAATGAGTAGGCTAATTAATTTTCTTTTGAGTACCAATCGTTCCAATAGTTCACCAAATAAATTTAGGTTAGCAGAGGGCATTTTATGACGTTTGAACCAACATCTCACGTCCTATAAATCACCTTCAATTTTTCATTCCCATGAGAATCAATTTCTTCTGCTCCCAAAGTCATTACTGCTTGAATTTCTTAATTACGCGAGTTATCCATGCATGTCATGTACACTAGTATGCAATTCATCTATTTGAATTTGTGAGCAATCTCTGTAATATATAGTTTAAAATTTGACAATAATTCATTGTTTGACTAAAGAAGATCTCTACTATCCTGTTGGAGCGCCCAAACTAATCCCTCTCATCTTTTTTTATCCCACTACATTTCTTGTTGTTAATTCCTGCCTTATTGTAACTTAACGCAGGAGGCAGTCATAAGTCCCAATATTGCCTCCCAGATGCTGTGCGGCCACCTCCATTTTATGTTGAGGATATTGATAAAAGTTTCCGTATAGACTCAGATTTTTAGAACAATGTACTATGATGTAATGTGGTTACAATAAATTTATTCTGAATTAAAACAGCCCTTGAATCCATCCATTAGCTACTTTGCGGTTGCCCATGGCTTAATGTCCTCTTGACAACACTTTCTGTTTCACTTTATCAATAATAAAATCCAGGTGATCTAGTACTAAAAAAAATAATAAAATCCAGGTGATGAAAAAGTCTGCACGCTAAAGTTATGGTTTTCATTAACCACATTAGAAACTTGAAAACTGGTTTCTAGATGCCTACTTAAGTCTCACAGTGCTTCCTAACTTTACTTATCCTTGTTGAATACTTCCATAATCAGAACATAATGACAAAAAATGGTCAAATGGGAATTTTTTTACATTTGATTAGAGATAATAAGAGAGATATTGCCCCATCTGGATAAGTTATATCTTGTTGCAGAACTTGAAGATGGCTTATAGTCTTAAATTTCTCATATTTATGGATAAGCTGGTATAATTCTGCTGACAATGAAATAAGCGGATATTAGGTTAAACTCTTTGTGGACAAATATCCAGAATCCCTGAAGTAAATTTTTCCAATTTGACACAGATGCTCCAAGGTGAACATATCAATCTTAAAGCTCATCAAACATGGGAAATATTAAAGCCCAACTTCCTTTACTGAATTTGATTAGGAGTAGAATGATGGCATAGAAGATGGCTAATTTGTTATTATTTGTATTTCTCTTTCTTCAAAGTCATTCTATCATAGGAGTTTAATTTCCTCTTTTTAGAATATATCTTCCTTTAGTGAGCATCACATGTGTAGTGCGAGGTCCCTTTATGTGCTGTGCACAGGTTATAGTTGGCTCAGTCCAAACTTAGTTTAATGTATAGTAAAACTATTCATCAGGTTGACTAATATATAGAGTAAATAAGCTACGTTGAAGATTTAAAAAAATAAAGGAAAGTCTGACAATAGGAATGATCCTTTCTTTAGCTTAGAATAACAATATTATAGTCAAACACTTCAAGCAATATTCATAAGATCACTTGTGTAGAGGATCATTGACATTCTTAAAAAGTAATTATTTTAGGATTATAATCTGTCAAAAAAGCTTCAAATAGTAATTTTAGGGCAAATATTATGAAAGAATTATAGTTTAAAATTGAAAAAAGGGGGATGAGATTTATCATAACTTTGATTTACAAAACAAAAAAACAAGTCAATAAGTATCCAACATTGTTATAATCTAAAAAATATGTTTTTGAGGAGGACTTCCCATTCCTGTTATAACTTGACATTTAATGAGGGGTATATTCCCCTCAAAGCAAACCTAAAGTTAAGCTTTATTGAAACTACATTACCCATAAATAGCATTACAGCTTTTGGGTACAGTTTTTTCTCAGTTTATATTCCCCAGCAAGACTCATTTTATGGCACTGCTCCATTCTCTGATGGGGAAGATTGTCCCATCTAAGGTTACAGATGCTTGTAAGCAGTGTTTGATACCATCAATGAGGTATTTTTCTCTGCTCCCATTCTCAGATATTTTAACATGTTCAAACCCTTTATTGTGGTATGTTATGCATCTGTAAATTATATGAGGTTGTGTTACTCTAGGAAACGGCTTATTAGAGCACCAAGTCCCTTACTTATTTTAAAAGTTTCCCACCTTTGAGAAAACCTGGCCATCTATGATAAAGAGCTTGCTGCGTTGAATGTTCAAATACCCATCAGCTGTATTTTCTTTAGAGACATGACAAGAAGTTGTAAGGATGGACCATCTGTAGCTCAGGTACTTTAGGAAGCCATAAATATTGTCCCATCGCCAGGCAATGTATCAAAAAAGTATTATTTTGGATAGTTTAGATATGAACCAAGACTTAATTGAGTTGAGCATTGATTATCATATGCTACCTTTTAATAAATTACAGTGATTGGATGTTAATCTCCAAGGATAAATAGGTCAAATAAAATCTAAACTCCCTTATAGAGAAAAAAGGGCCATATTCCTTCGCAAACCAAGAAAAATGCTACCTCTAGGATTGTTGAAGGTCTAGATAATCAAATGGCTGGTATCTTGAACAAAGGCGTGTCCCTTATTAGACTAAAATTTACTCTCTTTTAAGTAAATAATATACACTTTGATTTTTTATATAGTTTATATTATTTAAGTACATTTTTTCTTTTGAGGAAAAAATCAACTAGAAATACCACTGATACTAATATGACTGATAATCGTTTGGCCTTCAAATAACTGTTCAACAAACTCCAGAAACATGAAACTGATGCTCTCTACCAGGTACCTTATGATGCTCTAAGGTAAGATGTACATGTAAGGTTTCTTGCTAGTTGGGTTGCTTTTTTATCACTAACTCAGAATTATCACAATACTACAGGCAAGGTATGCTTAGTACTTCTCATTTTCCTAAGAGAGAGGATGCCAAAGTTAACCTTATAGGTTCACTACTTAAATGTTGTTGTAATATTATTAGTTTGAGTATTTAAAAAATATTGGTACAGCTTTTTTTACATAATAAAATGTATATATATTTAGAATGGAGATATATACAAAGGAATAAACTTAGGGATGAAGATTTATTTAATTGCAAAACTCTGATTATTTAATTGGCGGGTTGTCTCAATGATAACATGTAACTCTGATGCATCCAGTTGTGGGTAACAATTTAATGTGTGATTCTCTAATCCAGACAATAAATTTAGTTTTGTCAGTTAGTGTTTGTTTAGATGTTAGATATCAAACTGCATGTTTGAGGTTAAGATCATCGCATGTATTTTTTAATGAAGGGAAGATATTCTGGAACCAATCATGGTTTCAAACAAGTTTTGTACTTTGTCATAACTCCTTGGACAATAACCACTTATTTGTATATAAATTAATTATATTTCACATTAAACTCAATCTTTAGTTGATTGGAGAGAGTAGTTGATGTCATATATATTAAAATTGGAGATATGTTAATATTATCCAATCAGCAAGGGGTATAAATTTTGTTCATAAAACACACCTTATAGCCTAAAAAAGAGGATAATTCTAGAGAAAAGTATTCTTAAGTTGATGTTAGTATTGAAATAATTTATTATAAAATCAATTAATTGATAAAATTGCACTAAGGTATTTTGGAGGGGAATTAAATGGAAGCTTTGATGCTCCAATATTTTTTACTAAAACAGATACTGTACTATCTTTCAGTACCTCCCCAATGATTAATCTTTTCAGGGGATACAACATTACCCATGTAGAGGAAGATATGTTTATGAAAAGATGTCCTACTTAATCATAAAGAGGTACCTGTTTAGAATGTAGAGATTTACAATTTAAAGTGCCAAGAAGATTTAATCTTAAAGCTCCTAGTGCAACCTATTAAAATGAAAACAGTTAAGCAGATGGGACTATTGAAGTATTTCTTTAAAATTTTACACATTTGAGACAAAAATTTGATTTCTTTCCAACTTAGTTGCAGAAAGAACTAATGCACTTATACATTACTGCTACACTCTCATGTACAACAGCAAATTTTCCAAAAACTAAATCATACCTCCGCTAGTTTGCCCACCCTACTCTTATGTCACTGAGATTGGTGATAAAGACAATCTTGCATTTCCACTCAAATGATTTGTCACCAACAACAACAGAAAGAACACCGCTGGTACATCCATCCATGGAGTCTAAAAGCTCAAGGAGGGAATATGCCAATACTAGGCATAACATCCAAAATTGAATAACATACCTGATAATTTTACACCATGAAACTTATAAGATTTTAAATTTATATTAAAAATTCAAATCTTTTATTAAAGCAAAAGGGATAGTAAAACAAAAATTGAGCAACAGCAGAACCTATTGGGGACTACTGTCTTATAAAAGATTAGGGAATAAGTTGGGTGTTCATTGGGAGCACCAATGACCAAATAGGAGAGAGATTCAGTTGATCAAACCTGCTACCATGATCTAATGTTGGTTAAGATAAAACATGCGAGTGGATCACCCCAACCTCCATCCAGACCACTAACATTATACAAAATATATTATGATCTAAAAGCACCTAGGAAATTAGACTAGCCATTCCATGGGATGCACCCATGGCCAGGGGCGGTACAACAATTCCAATTTATATCAAAAAATTTGACATGTCTGAACCTGTTAAGGTTGTTCATACTTTACTGGGGACTAGGTAGATTTTTTTGAGTATAGGTCTTGAGATCAGTTTTGATTTCAAATTTAATTGTATTTAATATTGGTTTATGCCCTTGGGTGAGACAAAACTATGCTTAAACTCCTTCTTAATGGGGAGAGGTGGCAACCTATCTGTTGACGGTGCCTTATGGCCACTACCACATCCTAACACAACCCCTTGATCCTCTATACCAACACCTTGGTGATGGAATATAGGGAAAGAAAAACACAGGGAGTAGGCTTTCATCAACCTCTCATCCACAACAAGGGCTAGATCTCACTTGTTGGTGGGGGGTAAAAAAGCCTTTTCCTCCTTCTTGGTAATAAAGTGAAGCTCTTTTTGGTCTAGATGAAGGGTTGCTCCCTAGGACTTACATTTATCTTTCCCACAATAAACAAAGGGAAGCGTCAGGATTCTCCCTTTGTTGGGCAAGCCTCATTTAGAGATTGCAGCTTGCTTATTGAAAAATTCCAGATTGGCTTTCCATTGATTTGGGTTGAGCCCTATGTGAAGTATTAGGGATTGACCCTAATAGTATTTAATTATAATTCAAATTGAAACTGGCAACTGTTAAGCTGGGGATGTAGAAATCTCATAATAAATTAGGTCACGGAGAATTAACACTAAATGCTAAGACCAAATCATACACCCATTTTAGGATTCACCGTTAAGTTATGCTAAAGATAATCATAAATCCCATTTGTATAGTAAATATTTTGTCTCTCCCTATCAGCAATCAGTGTTGATATCTCCCTTACCCAGGCAAAAATCGCCTAGCTTTTAAATTCTTTATTTCCAATTTCTCCCTTGCCTCGAGGTCCTATAAATACCTTAAGAATCTATTTGAATAAGCCTATCGTTTCTCTTACCCTCTTGTTCTTTTTAGCTTTTCTTAGGCCCTAAGGGCATAATATCTCTCTCAGGATTCAGGACCATATTTAATTATGGAAAATTTAGGAGTTTCTCACCCATAGCCCTACAGGGAGCACCACAAGGAAACTGTACATGAGCTAAATTCTTATGCACCCTAGGTAACATGATCGCCAGGAGGGTGACAACCTTCTGAGGAGAAGGAGCTTTGGGTGTGGTCTATGAAAGGGCCCACAAACTCATGACAATGGGCACATTCTCATGAATTTACCCAGCTATTTTAATAGAAGGAAATGTACTTCCAGGCACCAGATACTTCACCAAACGTAATGATTCTGTGATGCTTAGATAGTGGCAACCTCAACCTATCTGAGTACACTACTGAGCTCAGCTCTAACTTGGAAGGTTCCTTCCCCTTGATATAGGACAACTGGGAGGCGTGAAAGATGGATCGCTGCTTCCAATGTGCTGGGAGGGTCAAATGGAAAGCACTATTTCCAAATATTCCTCCACTACATGGGGTCCGGAGTTTTGATCAAGAAAACTTCCTTGAGGAAACATTAATATGTAGGTGCAATGTATAAATCATTACTAAAGAACCCACCTCAATCTCATTAGCAAAAAATGCTTGTGATTAGCAAGCTGTTTATAGTCACTGACTACCTTTTTAAGTGTTCTCAAACCAAGGATTCTGGTACTTCTGATCTGCTTCAAATATACTTCTGAAGCAGGCTCTTCAGGGAGAAGGCAGATCCAATTTGAAATAAAGAATTGACCATAAGGTGGCTTCATAGGTAAAAGCTGGTGAACAAGTGGGTGGTGTATTGTATGCCAACTTTGCCAAGGGAGGTTCTGAGGCTTTAAAATTTTGAGATGCAATGGTATAGCAGCAAGTATACTGATCAAGGATCCAGTTGACAGCCTTCATTTGCCATCATACTGAGGTGGTATGTGGTGGATCATTAAGGATTATTCTTTGGGATGTCTAACAGTGCAGTTTATAAATGCGCGGTAAACTGGGCCTCAATAGTTCAACGCCTCATGAGGTAGCCAAACATGGAAAATACATGGTGAACTAAGAGCTTGCTATCTTTCTTCAATGTGATTGCTGATTGATATGGTATAAACATGGAAAACATAGTAAAGAAATCTACGACCACCATGATTGCATTGACACATTTTAGCTGGGAAGCTAAAGAAGAAGCTAACTGATAGAGACGTCCATGGGCCTTCTAAATGATGCAGAGAATGGAGTAGATTATTCTCACTCAACTTATCTAAATTTGCTTAAGCATACGCCACACAAATTTATATACACGCTGAAAATGTCCATGAACATACCAGACAATTGTATGACCTCTTCACTGTATTATAAATTTCTTGTAACCTAGGTGACCTACTGCTGGAGGGCATGGGTGTTCATTAACTACCTCATCACAAAACCAGGGAAATACCCACTCCAGATTTTGGAAAAATATCCCATTTTCAAAGTATAATGGGTTTGGTTGTGCGATGAGTGCACCACCTGATCAATCAACATCAGTACCTCCAAGCAAGATTTTTCACCCGCCAACGTATGGAGAACAACGGTACACCAGGGGCCCAGTCTACCACAGGAACTACAAGTGGAGCAATTACTAAAATCTAGAAGGAGGATGACCATGGTCAGCTCTTGCAAATCCTCATCTCTGGGACTCAGGGAGGGTTTGCAACCAACATTTGGAAATAAAACATTCAGAGCACTATTCACAAACTCATATAAAGTTGAAAATACAGAGGCTGCAATAAATACAAACCTGACAAATGTGCATTTTCTGGGGCTTCCTAAAGTACATGAGGGCATTGTGATCTTTCCTAATAACCACTCCATGTGACGCTTCATGGATCAGATAACTCTAATAAAGATAGTACCATGGCACTGCAACAAGCTCTTTGCCATAAATTGCACATGATTTCTCTTACAAGGAGAGTCTTTGAGAAAAATAAGAAACCAGGTGCATAAATCCTTTAAGGCTAGAATAACCCTGCTTCTAAGGCTGCCACCGAGGCATCTCACACCACATTTTGGGCTTGGCAAGATATACATTCTTTAGAACATGAGAATAAACAAATACCTCCATGATAGCATCAAACGCTTGATGGCACCTTTTCATCCTCTTATACGGAGCGTTTTTACCTTTAAAGGGGTAATGGATTGGCACCAACTGAGATAACGCAAGCAAAAATTGTTGAGGAAAAAATTGTCCTCAAGAAACTATAAATCTGTATCTGCGTTATAGGGTTAGGCCATGAGAGATGACCTCAAGCTTAAGGGGGAATGGCATACATATCCTTTGGAACCAGATTGCCCAGGAAGGTGAATCCTACAAAAAAATTACACTTCAATAGTATTCATGTATAGTCTAATCTATAAAACAACAACAAAACCTCAAGATCCTGGGCATGCTGCTCATTATTGGGTGAGTATACCAAGATATCTTTCAGGATAAGTGAGTGAAATTCAATTATCCAAGTAGAGTTTATGGCAACTAAATACCCAGGCACAAGGATATTTAAGTATAATAGACAAAAGATAACAATTTAGGCAAAAGTTCATTATTGGAGTATACCCATGAACCTTTGCTAATAATAGCAGCAACAAAAAATATTTGGCAAAAAAACGTAACATTTATTTGCCTTCTGACAACATTATAAAGGAAATCAGGTAAGAGCCTTGGGGAAAATCTACCGGCTATTTATTAAGTTCTAACTTTATTTATTAATCAAGGTTTCAGCATTTGTACTCCAGAAAGGCCCAAATCATCTTAGGATTGGGTCAACAAAACTGTTGATCTTCCTACGAAAAGCTTTCCATAAATGAATGGATTTTCAAACAATGAACCTATACCCCTAAACGTGTAAGAAAAAAAGAGAGATTTGGGAATTATCATCAGATGAGACTCCATCTTGACACCAGTGGTTGATATCTGAATGCCCTAGTACAATGGAGTTCGGGAATCCTGAAGCTCATCCAAGAGAAAGATCATGGCTCAACCTTCATACTTGAGGAGAAATAAAAATCCTAAACAAAGGAGACTTTAGCGCTATATCTTTCAAAGGGCCCCTACTCATCCTATAAATATCAAGAGCTTTAAACAATATTTGTTATCATTTACCTCCTCAACAAATAAGCCTACTTTCTTTGCATAGCTACATTAATTGGACACATAACCCACTATAGTGCATAATATTGGACCCTGAAGAAATGAAAGTGCTACGTCTTACCTCTCTTTAGCTTTAATGAAGAACCAAGCCGTCATGGAGACCATTCCAAGCTTCCATTCCTATGGATCTAGGGACCCAGAATCCTTAAATTTGATTTTTCTTGTGAAAAACTGAAACCTGGTGCTAACTACAGATGCACCCCAAGCTGTAACCAGTGAATTATATTCATAAAGTATGAAAAGAAACTCTATTTGGGTCCTCCCAATGAGGATAGAAGTATTACTCATTGGTTTAATACTTCACATTATGAGGTAAAACCCATCTAACCTAAAAGCCTGGAATTCCATGCCACATATTTAGTTCAACCTAACCATGCTAAACCCTAGTCAGTACTACCTGAAAAACAAAATCTAGCTGATTAAATCCAGAAGCTCCGTTATGAAATCTAGTCCACTAAAGCCCACACTAGCTGGTCTCGAGATTCTGCTGTCCCTTCCTACATGTAAAGACTATACAACTTGGCTGCCTTACCTAATAATGAGTTGGTTGATGGAGTGAAGACCTACCTTCAGCAGTTTGTCTGGTTGGCATTGCCCATAAAACTCCAAGTGGTGGGCTTATATCATCAAGATTTACTACGCCAGCTAGGATAAGTCCAGAGCCTTAAATAAAAAGACTAGTCAATTTTATAAGGCTGCCTCTGCATATGTTCATGAAAATTACGAAGCTATTCATGACAACTGCCATACTAGTAACGATGCAAGAGGCCAGATCGCCTTGATTGACACTGGGATTGCTGGGTGTATAGGTACCCTTCTTAGACAGCAACTTCAGGGTGTAGTCTTTGAGGTACATGAGTATGTCCATACCACCGCTTCAGAGCTTGTCAGCCAAACTCAAACCTTAGAATCTATCCTAATACAATGATTGAGTTATGTAGAGGCCCTGTTCGATCAGATCCAGAACCATAGATATAAAGTCACCAGGGGCCCAAGGGGCCTGAAGGTCGAGAGGGTACAGAGGATCCTGAAGGGCCAAAAGGCTCTGTGTGGCTGAAGGATGAGCTGGCTACAGCGTTCCCCCTGTTCCCCCTAGGCCTCCTAATTCACCTGATCCTCAAGATGAAATTTTTGAGGGCCCTGGCATAGCGAAATGGCTAAGAGGATAGAGGACCTTCGAAGGAAATAAAAAATTTACTCTCAAAATGTGGAGTTTACCCTGACAAAAACCCAATCAACCCTGCTATTACCTTAGGCGCCCTCAACTTTTGAATTGTAGAATGCCTGAGAGGTTATAGTTTACTGACAAATGCTCATAATGAGATGAAATACAAGTTCACAAATCTGGATGATAGTGTCAGTTCTCTGTGAGTCTGAAAACTAGACTAGAAATCTCAACTTACTTATAAAGCTGATGCCAATGTGCTTAATTAATGCAGGAATGAGTTGCAAAGAGATTTAGAGAAAATTAGATGAAAAATCAACTAGAAAGCCCCCTACACTTATTCTTAGTCCGTATCTACTGAGTTTAGCTAGGTTATAATTACTGGCATTCATGCCCTCTCTACACTCGTTGTGTCAACTTTAAAATCCAGCTATAAGAAAAGATTCATTTCAGACCAAGGATTTTTTTGTCCTTCTTGAACACTTATGAAAACTCTATGGAGGAGGCTACCGATTATAAAGAGGTAAAACATATCTATTATTTATGTGGGAGAGCTTTTCAGATTATGGACCCTTGCTTTTGGGAATGCCACCTGGGCCCAAGTCAAGACCGCGCTTGTACAAAATTATGGCTTTTACCAGACCCTCTAAAGTCAAAAACATGCTTTCATGGCTATCCGCCTCAACAAAGGCGATAACCTTCTTGACATTTTAAAAAATTTTGCTATTGCACAAAGCTAGTTGCTACTAATCAAACCACTTTAGATGACGCTATTACTTCTATCCTTTCTGCACTTGAGATGTGGCCCAAAGTTCAAATGCATATGGTAGAAATTATATGAACCTTCACTTGCATCCTTAATGTCAATAAGTCATTTTGTAAGATTCATACTATCCTTTCTGAACAAGTGCCCCTCCATAGTTCATATAGCATTTAGACCCAAAGTGCTTGCACTAGAGGGCAATAATAAAGAAAATTTTTACCTTCTCTTACTGTAAAGGCCGCCAACACAATAAGGAGGAGTGGTGCAAATGTTGAGTGAATGAGGTAGAATAGAACTGTTGGGAAAAATAGATGTCATCATAAAGGCAGAGGCTTTTCATGCTAACACATCACCCATTATTCATTTAAATAAAACTGAAAACCTCACTGAGGTCACTATGAGATAACCCTGAAACCATGAGTTGAACCTTATCAACAATAAACTACTTTTTCCTTATCCTATGACGAGTTGCCAATGTTTCTCACCCTTCCATCTCAATTTTAGAGTTTGGTTTCTTGAGTTGCAATTAAGATTAGGAATTTATAGTGCCAGTCTTAATAGATAGAGGATTTTCAGAGAACGTAATCCCCTCCAAATTAAAGAATAAAATCAAGATTGCCCCAATTTGCTACATTACATCAAGTATGGTACTATTGGTCCTCAATGCACCCACTTCTTATGCGCCTATTCCGCAATACCCCTCCAGTTTGTGTTAATTACATTAAAAGCTGAATCCATAGTTATGGACAACCCTTTCTATGACCTATTGCTGAATCCAATTTACCTAAGAGTATTAAGCCATTATCCACTATGCGTTAGGGCTTCTATACTTGCTTGGCAACCTCATACCCTTGGTGTTTAAGACATCCAAGGTCAGCAAAGAGCGCGTGAAAGCCTGGATATGCTTGTTGGAGAAAAAACCAGTTGACTGACTAGATTATCATATCTGAGGCTCAAGAGTAAAGCTACTTCCTCATGTAGTGGATGGTTCAGAAGGGATGCCTGTTTGTTCACCTAAACCCAAGGTAATTCCTCCAGGGTCGCATATTATATTGAATATCAGATTCATATAGCATACCAGCAGAAATCTATTGGAAATTTGAAGGGCTGAAATTACATCTGTGAAGGAGACCTTGGCCTTCCAGGGTATTCTCAACCCCACCTACGCTGGGTAAAATTCCTCAATGATGACTAGCCGAACTCTTAATGCCCAGACCATTAGGTCTAATATGCCAATTGCCTACCTATGTTTTGTATTAATCAATTTCATTAACATGTTTTTAGGTATGGTAACCTCTGAAACTTTGATTTAGAAGAAAATTCCACTGTAGACCTAGTCACCACCTCCTGTGAGGAAGACCTTACCCTAGAACAAAGTAGGATAGTCAATGAGCTTTTGGAGAAATCTTTTGACCTATTCTCCACATCCACATACAAATTTGGCAAGATGAAAGGGGTTGTGCATAATGTGGTGAAATGGGGGATGCCCAACCAATCTGCTCACGCCCCTATCGGAAGAGAAAAATAGAAAAGTCTCAGGTAACAATTGAACTAAAGAAACTTCTGACCTTAGGGCTGCTAGTAACCTCCAAAGGTCCTTGGCTATCTCCTCTCCTGCTCATTCAAAAAGATGGGAGCCAGTGTGTCATCATGGATTACCATAAGCTTAACACTGTAACATGAAAAATAATTACCTTTCATGGATCAATTATTCACTGTGACTCTGCGCTGAATCTCTATACCTTTCTACAATGGATCAACCATTGGCTAATGTCAAATCTAGTTGGCACCTGAGAATTTAGTCAAGTGCGCTTTTATCATAATCAAAGGGCTGTTTGAACTGACCCAAATGCCTCAAGGAATCTGTATTGTCTCTGCCACCTTCTAGCGAGCTATGGGTGCGCTCCTAGTTGATCTGAAGATGTCTTGCATCCTAGTTTACCTTGAAAATATCACTGTCATCTATAGGAACTTCAACGGTCAATTTAATTATCTTCACCAGGTTTTCAACAGCTTCTGAGAAGCTTTCTTAAGTTTTAAACCCCCCAAATGGCCCTTCTTTCAACCTGAAATGGATTGTTTAGGGCATAAGATTGATAAAAAATATTTTCAGCCTCTGCCAGACATTACTGCCGCCATAGAGAAAACGACACAGCCACATACCTCAAAGACATACAATTGTTCCTAACTATGTTATGGTATTTCAGGAATTCCATACCCCAGTTCGCCGACCTGGCTGAGCCCTTAGTATTTGCTTCACAAGAATGAACCCTTCGAACGGAAGACTGAACAGGCTCAGGTGTTTAATCTCTTTTGGACCTCCTTCATCTCTTAGCCTTCGCTGATCCACCCAAACTTTGAACACTCCTTTTATTGTTTACAGATGCCAGCAGCGTAGTGATAGAAGCTATACTAGCTCAACTGGATGAGCAACAAATCAACTAACATGTAGCTTATTAAGTAAAACTTTAGTAAAAGCTGAATGTAGCTACAGCATTACTGAAAGCAAATGTTAAGCGATATTGCTTATAGTCAAACACTTCTGGACCTGCTTATATGGGACCATTTTACTATAGTCACCAATCACACTTTTATGTAGGTGACTCCAGAAGATTAAAGGCCCTAATGGTCGATTGACCAGGAGGCCCTCAGTTACAGAGCTATGACTTTCCAAAAACTCATCAGGCGGGCAATACTCATCAAAATATGAATAGTCTATCTGTATGTGACCCTCTTTGTAACTATACCTGAAGAAGACTGCTTGTATGATATGATTTGATGACCTGAAAATGGGAACTGAAGCCCCTGGAAATGTTTAGGCGCTACGCTCAACTACTCTGAAAACTCAAGTCAAGAAGGCATGTTGTATAAGAAGGTAGATGGGAAATGGCCAACTTAACTACAACCATTTTCAAGGACTGAAGTTGTCCTAAAAGGACGCGCTCAGGTAAGACATGGGACAGTTAAGAAACCCTAAGAGTGGTTAAGGAAGCAATGTTACTGGGACTGGATGCTTGAGACTATTCATGAGGTTTTAAATTCTTGCTTAACGTTCAGACTCAAGATCAGCTGAGCTCCCACTTCCCACATGAAGTTGTTGTCACACCCACGACATTTAGCGTCATTAGCATGGATGTCTTAGTGCCCTTGTACACAGGTCTTATGGCCATCGCTATATTATTTTAGCTATTGACTATCTCACCAAGTTGGTTAAGGCAGCTCATTACCTGCCACAATTGTCAAGGCTAATGCCTTATTCTTTTTTCGCTCTGTTTGAACCTAATATTGGTGTCCCAACGTTCTGGTATCAGACAATGGGCTTATTTCTCTTCCTAAGTTGACAAAAATTAACATCCCTACTTAATACTAATCAACATTAAACTGCACCTCATAACCCATTAACAAATGGTGCAGTTGAGCGTGAAAGTGGCACCATAGTCTCTTTCTCCATAAAAATGGCGGCCACAGATTCCATTTGATTAAATCACTACCTGCCATCCGCGTAACTAGCCTATTGGATCAGGTACCATTAAGTAATCGAAAATGTCCCCATTCCAAGCACTTTATGCTAGAAACTTCAACTTACTTGCAGCATCCAGCCGTTGATGGAATCTGAAACTCCTGATACTACTAAATTGACAATGAGAGTGGTAGCCAATGAGTTAATTAGGTTGTAAGCACTAGCCACTTAATTTATTATCACTTATTCCACTAAAAAACTACTTAATCAAATGCCAATCATCCCGCTCTCCCTTATTCCACATAGAGATGCTTGTACTATTTTATCACCACCGCCCTGATGGTTGGCCTAGCAAGTTAGATACTCTTCAATAAGGAACCTACCATGTACTCTTTAAAGCTGGCTCCGTGTACTCCATTGCTGACGTGGTTTAAGTATGATGGTCAATCAATTACACGCTAGGTTCCTGCGCCTTTATGTCCCCCTCCACTAAGATCTTGAGGGGGAGATGTCAGCATTTGTACTTTATTATGGCCTGGATTTTATCAAATTAGGCTGAAAAATGGTCAATTGTACTCTGACAGGATTAAGCCTTCTAGAAGAAAAAGGATTATTAACTAATGAGCCTTTGTATCTAACTGGAAAAGAAGTATTAAAGAGATTTGGGAATTGTCATTAATGAGACTCCATATTGATGCCGGTGGTTGCCATCTGGACACCTTAGTACAATTGGATATTGGTAATCAAAACCAATCAATGAGAAAGATCGCAGTACAATCCTCATACTGGATGAGAAGTAAAGATCCTTAATATCACAGGCTTGAGCGCACATCCATCAAAAGTCCCCTACTCATCCTATAAATATTGAAAGCTTTAAACAATAAAGATTATTATTTTTAATATTATTAATTATCCCTATTATTCTTTGCATAATTACAATAATAGGTATTGTAACTAAAAATAGTGCATATAATTATAGGTTAACTAAATGAAAGTACTAAGCCATTGCTCTCTTTAGCCATCATAAAGAATCAAGTCATCCTGAAGACTATTCTCAGCTTCCATTCCTATGGCTCCTGGCACTCAGTTTTCGTAACTCTTGGACTTTTTTGTAAAATTCTGAATCAAGGATTCTGCAGCATCTGGGTATATTTGGCGAAGTAACAAGTAATTTGTCACCAAGATTGGGTTTGGACCCTGTTATTAAAAGTTTCATACTTTTAATTGGGGACTATCCCAACTAATTTTTGTCCAAACCCTTAGATTAGGGTCAAATCCCACCATCAGATTGACTTGACTCCTTAGGCTGAGTCCAATCCTGGAAACGCCCAATTCTAGATCTTGGATTAGGAGGGTAAATGGTCATAAAAAGTTGAATGAGAACTTGGTCAATCACAGCCCCTGTTTGACCTCTACTATTAAATGTTATTTTTCCAATTCTAATTGACTTTATAGGGTCTTGGCCAATCTGAATCCAATTTATTGTCTCTTCCACATAGCTGGTTAGGATAAAAAAGGGCTAAATCACACGGATGGAAGTTGTGTATATGAGCATAATTACCATTAAATCAATTGGTATCTATGGTACTATTTTCAGTCAAATTTTCGTAATTCAAAGCTTGAAGTCAGATAATCTCATCAGGGATTTTCTCATAGTAATTTCAGGTGCTTAAGGGGAGGCTTGGTCTAGCATAGTTTGCACTTTAAAGAGAAATGTGGGTATCTCAACCATGAAAGGTTTCGAAGGGGGACAGTTTGACAATATAATGATAACTTATTCAATAGGTAAGCAAAGATCTAGTTAGGTATTGTTACCAATGTGAAGACTCAGTTGAGGCCATTTTAAAGGGTTGAGGTAAATAGCATTTACTCGTTCTAACACTCCATTGGTTGCAGAATGGTAAGGGGTGGAAAAAACTTGAGTGACCCATTAATTCAGATATCAAAGCCCCCAATAATAAAAACGCGGAGGAATATTTATAATAAATGTCAGCAGTCAAATTGTCAGGGATGGGTGTACTACTGACCTGGTTGGGGTAGCTAACCATGAGTTAGCATAACCAAGGGGTTAGTCCAATATGACAAGGACATTAGAGGTGTCCAATTATAAGGAATGGTGGGTAAGCTGGTACGGGAGTTGCCTAAATACATAGCTTTAAAAAGGACAAAGTTGGAAGGGAGTTTCCTGTAGGCTGGGGTGGTAGATTGGTATTGATAACACTTTATTAAATAAACTTAATAGTGTTTTCATTATAAAGAATTATTTTTTTGACCGCAAAGATTAACCAAATGATTTCCTTGGTTTTATCTAACATTAAACTTCCTGGACTTATCTAAGCCTAATTGATTTAAGTTAGTACACTATTTTCTCTGTAGCTTATGGGATTTCAAATTGCATGTGTTTTTTAAAGCAGTGGGAATCGTCTCAATTTCATTGTAAATTCTTTTTGGTGCGACTAATTGACTCAACATTATTGCAATTAAGGCGTTTTAAATGATTTATTGAACATTTTCACTACAATTATTCATTTGATTTACAATTATTTGATCTAAACTCATCACATAGCCTCTTGATCTTAAGGATGATATCTGTAACCTCTGGAATTCCACTAATGTCAGTATTTACCCTGCCATCATCCCCCGCCAAGTCTGAAGCTACCTGCGAGGCCTTCTTCTTCCATTTCTTTAATAGCTTGCCTGCATTCTTTAAGTTCTCCTCGGGCTCACAAGAGCACTCTTCTGCAGGATATTCAGCCCACTTAACCAGGTATTGCACTTTACCATGATGTGTTCGTCTCCCTCTAATAGACTCCACCTCATACTAAGGACATGGACCTTTTTTCAGTGGTGTTGCTAGCTCTTTGACTTTCTGGTGTGGTAGGGATCTTTCTTATTTTTTTGTGCAAGAGGGAACGATGGAATACGTTGTGAACTTTCCAACCTTCAGGCAATTTAAGATGGTAATACACCTTTCCTATAACATCTGTACCTTGTATGGCCCTATGCGCCGATGAGCAAGTTTCTGACATGTTACATCCATAGAATTTGCTAGCATCCAGGTAAACTTGGCTACCTACTTCCAACACCTTACCAGGCACACGCTTCTTGTACAAAAAGTCTTTTTAAGTATTTACTTCTCAGTTCAGATTTTCCAAGCAAAGTGCATGAGATGGATGGATGTTTTGTTAAAATTTTCTTCCAGGGGTTTATCTGCTTCAAAAGAGGGCAATGGTTTCTCAATTCGCATCATGCCCATAGTTAGCTTTGAATGATGAAATTCCAGTTGAAGAATGATCTAGAGTGTTATAACAGAACTGGGCCATAGGCAACAAATCAACCCAGTTGACCTGCTCCGTTTAACATAGCATCTTAGGTACTGCTCCAGCACCTGATAACTCTCTCTGTTTGTCCATCAGTCTGCGGATGGTATGCAGTGGATAAACATCTCTTGAACCCAAGGTCTACAAGGATCTGTTTCCAAAAATTCGATGTGAATTGAGGCACTCTGTTTGAGATCACCTCCTTGGGAGTACCATGATGCAGAAATACATTTATCAAAAATAGACGAGCTATCTCTTTAGCCGTGACATTGAGAATGGTTGGGATAAAATAAGCCATTTTGTAAATTTATCTACCACCACCAACACTGCATTGAATCCAAGGGAACTGGTAGCTCTACTATATAATTCTTGGACATTAACTCCAATGGCTTTTGTGAGATTAACAATGGTTATAATTGTCCTTCAGGAAATCCTCTATGAACCTTGGTGTGCCCACAGACCTCACATCCTGCCACAAATTTTAATACATCCCCTCTAAGACAAGGCCATCACTAAGTTCTTTATTTTAGTTGGATTGTTTTATTCTTTACAGGGTGTCCTGCCATGCCTACATCGTGGTGCTCTCGCATGACATCCAATCTTAAAGGTCCTTCTGGTTATAAAAACAACCTTTTCAGAATATTAACTGACCCTTTAACGAGTAACCCTTTTTGTACCACACACTTTCTAGTTTTTGAATGAGATAATTATTTACATTCTGACTGAGCGCATCATTATTTTGAACATCCAAAAACTCATCTCCATGGCCCACTAGTACAAGATAAGATAATAATGCAGCGGTATTCTTTGTCTTCAGAAGCACCTGTGTATTAAACTCAGTAATTTCCCCCTCTTCAGGGATCATGTCAGGATGCCGGCTTAAGGAATCTGGAGCCAAACTAAATTTCCCAGGTTTGTAAACAATGTTCAAGTCATAATCCATCATAGTAAGTGACCATCGTGCCTGACGCTGGTTCAATTGCCATGGGGTGAAAAAGTAAGTCAAGTTTTTATGGTCTAGTAAAACTTTCACTAATTACTTTGCCCCATACAGTACCGGTGTCAGTGTTTGAGACATTGAACAATTGTGCCCATTTCCTTGTTGTAGATTAGGTAGTTGCATTCTGATGGGATGAATTTCTTGGAATAGTAGACTATGGGATGCAGCCTACTATCATCCTCCTCACGCAAACAAACCCCCCCCCAAGAGCGTATCCTGGAGCATCAGTCTCAACCACGAAGGGCTTTTCATCATTGGGCATTGCCAACACAGGTGCAGAAACAAAGGCAGCCTTCAAGTCAGAAGAAGGTTTTTCCGCTACCTGAGACCATTTATATGGAACACTTTCAGATGTAAGCCATGTTAAGGATAACGCAATAGAAGAAAAGTCTTTTGATAAAATCCCTACAAAAGTTTCTAATCCTAAGAAACTACAGACATCCTTCCGGCTATCAGGTGTAGTCCAAGATTAGATGGCATCCACTATGCTAATTGCCATGGTGAACCCATTCCTGCCCACAACATAATCAAGAAATTTAACTTCCTCCTGCGCAAGCTCACATTTAGATAGCTTCACATGAAAGCTGTACCTTCCAAGCTGTTCAAAGACCAAATCAAGTGCAGTAAGTGTTCCTCCTGAGTCTTACTGTTGATCAAAATGTCATCAAGGTAGGCTACGTAGAAGTGATCCAGGTAGCCACTCAGCACCGTATTAATAATTTTTTGATATATACTAGTTCCGTTGCACAAACCAAATGGCATCACCAGATACTCAAATAGCCCAGATCGTGTCTTAAACGCTGTTTTCCACTAACATCTTCTTTTATTCGTATCTGGTTGAATGCATCCCTCAAGTCAACTTTGGAAAAGATTGTAGCTCCAGACAACTGGTCACTCAAGTGATCAGCCTTAGGTAAGGGATAATGGTTCTTTATGGTTATATCATTAAGCTTCTGGTAGTTTATACTTGGCCGTAGTCCCCCGTCCTTCTTACTAACAAAAAACAAGGGTGATGAACTTTGGGAGAGCGGGAAACATGTATAAACCCTTCTCAAGCATTGTATCCAGAGATTTTCTCAGGGCAGTTTGTTCCCTCTTATTTCAACTATAAATAGGTCCATGGGTGGGAAGCTTCCATTCTAGTAAATCAATCTCATGAGCAAAGGATCCATGAGCTGGTAGTTTCTTAGCCTCCTCCTCTCTAAAAAGTGAAGCCCATTTTGAGAGATACTCAGTAATCTTTCCTTTGCAAGGATCCAATGGACCAACCTGATTTACAGTTTAAGACATGTCCAAACCTTTATGCTCTTTGAACACACAATCAATGTGCTTATTCTTTAGCTTAATTGTAATAGAGTTCCGTCCATAATTGTGCTGGAGTTCAACCTGTGTCCACCATGGATACCCAAGAATTACAGGATGGGGTGAACTACGTAGGACCCAAAACTCAACTTTCATTAAACTTACCCCAAACTCTAAGTCAATGTGACGTGAGCATCGGCAAGCTAAAGACTGTTCCTCATTCCCCAGAGTTACTTTCATAAAGGGTTTTATTGCATGAAAGCCCATCATTTTCACTGCATGCTTTGAGATGAAGTTCCGTGAGGCCCTACTGTCCAGCAAAGCCATAGTTTTCAAACACTTCTTTCCAACAAGTAAGTTCATAATTAATAATGAATAAGACTGAGTATCATTAATTAATGAAGAAACGATGGTCTGGGGTTTCTCTTGTTGTAATTCTCTTGAATACAGTATTCTTCTGGTCCGCCAATACTCACCATTAGATTCTGTGTGATATCAATAACTTTTAATGGCATTGTGGTGGGGTGATGTCTGATAAAATCTGGTAAGCGGCTTCCTAACCCCTGTATGAAAAAATGTGCTCCCATTTCAACTATAACTCTGTCTTCTGAAAGATATCCAAAACATCTTTATGTATACCTCAACAGCTCAAGCTTCTAGCTGAAAATTCAGCAAGGCTATCATTGCCTTTAATATGGTATTGGTGTGGGTTGCTGCTGCTAACAATTGACTTTTGAATTCCTCATAATTAATGCACACATTATCATTCTCTTCTAGTTTACTTACAAACCAACTCAGCGCATCACCAGTGAGTTGGGAACCCACTTCCATAATTTTCCGTGCATCATCTTAATAGGTCTCAGGATAAGCTTTAAATTATGCCCCCAACAACTTAATACTTTCTTTCACTTCAACTAAAAATAATTCCTTTTGCAAGGGAACTGTAGGGTAAGTCATAAGTTTATGGTTGGCCACACTAGCTGTTTTCACTTTACTGGGTCCTACTGCTCCTTTATAAGTTCCTTTATCTCTTTTACTTGGGAAAACATCCACACCAGAAATTGGTAACTTCCCATCAACAAGGCAGATATCAAAGCCCCCAATAATAAAAACGCGAAGGAATATTTATCATAAATGTCAGCAGTCAAACTGTCAGGGATGGGTGTACTACTGACCTGGTTGGGGTAGCTAACCATGAATTAGCATAACCAAGAGTTTAGACCAGTATGACAAGGACACAAGAGGTGTCCAGGTATAAAGAATGGTGGGTAATCTGGTATGGGAGTTGCTTAAAGACATGGCTTTCTAAGGGAAAGTTGTAACGTAGTTTCCTGTAGGCTGGGGTGGTAGATTAATATTGATAACACTTTAGTAAATTAAATTAATAGTGTTTGCATTATAAAGAATATTTTTACTTTAATCATTCATTTAATATGCAATTGTTCGTTTTAACTTCATCACATATCCTATTGATCTGACTGTCAATATCTGTAATCTCAGGAAGTCCACTAATTTCAGGATTTTTCATGACATTGGGTGATGAAATGAATATGGATGAATGTACCAATATATTTTTAAAGTGAAGGGTAAAGATATGGCTTCAAAAACTTTTTTTATGTGACCCACACCCAGAATGAAGAATTGATGGTCATTGAAGCTCGAGGTAGTGTCATATAAAAATATCTAATATATGAAAGGTTTCACAAGGTGGAAATACTTGATGTTATAGTCATGGATTTGTTCCATCCTTACTCTTACATACCAGTCAGGACTCCAATACACTTTGAATTGAGGGGATCATCCTTTTATAATAACACTGTGCCTTGAGACACTGATGGCTTAGCCAAATTCCTCTGTGGCTAGCTTTCATATAGTCTTCTTTATAACATTTACATTAGCAGAAGGTCAAGTATAGGGTAAATAATTTTGTATACTAGTTTATATCTGTTACCATTCTTGTTTAGATAAATTTATGATCTTTTCATAACATTTTTTGTAATTTAAGTGAATCTTTTTCCATTAATGAGGTTGATTTAAGATGCTCTAGAATTGATCTTCCTCTGGGTTTGTTAAAAATCATATGCATAACAAGGATAAACAATGATCATTCAGATGTATTGTCCCTGGTCAATGGACAACAGAGATCTGTAGCTTTGGAGTTTTAAAGCCCTTTAGACCAATCTTCCATTAAGCTCCCTCATCTGTTGGAGCCATTGTAATGAGGCATGGGTAGTAATAATCTAAAATGTGCCCAATATAAATAGGGATGAAAGTTATAAAAGCCACAATTGCTGCTAGACACTCACGTTTAGTAACACTACAGTTGCGTTTGTCTTTAGATAAATTTTTTCTATAGTATGCAATAGGATAGTACAATATCTTTTCATCATGCTGGGGTAATATAGCTCCTATTTCTATGTTACTATCATTTAATTAATGCTGTCATCGCTTAGGAGCTGGATTTTGAATGAATAAGTTACTATGCTTAGGAAAATATAAAGGTTTGTTATAGGACTGTAACCCTAGAAAAAATCCATATAATGTCACAGTCAACAAGAAGAATCTATTATTATAAATAAATGAAGAGCGCAATGTAGATCTTGAACTGCTATGGGCTCAACAGCGTTACCTATCTTCATGTTAAGTTCTGTTCAGAAAAATAGAAAAAATCTCACTACAAGGTGGCAGACTAGGAATATAATTATCTAAAAAGGCTAAGGGAGTGAATCAATAAGGCTCAGGATATATCCATTATAGTTATGATTAAATGATAATTAGAATGGTTTTGAAAGATGACCATATAAAGACATGAAATCTCATACCAAATATCTTATGCCAGCATAAGGGACAAGATAAATTTTAGGGATATGCATAAATTGGAGCAGAAATGAATGTCTAGACTATAAATCAAGGCAATCATCAAATTAAGATAGCGAAAATTGCACCAGTGGGGTTATTTTTAATCACCATGTAAAGATAGTTAAAACTATGGTGTTTAGGTGAAATAACCAAAAGTAAAATATAATAAAACTTTGGTAATACCCTAATAAGTGAGGGACTGCATGCTAGAATACTCAATAAGGTATAGAATACTAATCTATTTTTTAGTAATAGATAGTCCCAACCAAAAAACTAATCTACTTATTAGTTGTAATATAATTGTTTAAATAAGTATTTTTTAAGCTGATGGTTAGTCAACCCACTTGCAACATACTCCCCCACTTGACCAAGCATCAGGTAACAAAGATAAGTGGGAGCTAATTTAGTCATTGAGAGCTAAACGCTGGAGTGCAAGGTTTCAGGTATTACTTCTTCAGGAACTTAGCGTGAACTTGATTGATAAGATGGCCCTTTTAGGATCCTTCAGAGTGTAGCATCTGTAGATGTCTTCTCTATGATCTTAAAGAGCCCTTTTCAAATATGCGCCAGTTTGCTTGTATGTCCAAAGCCATGGTTGTAATAGTACTAGACCAATTCCATTATGCCAAAGTAGGTAAGGTTGGCGGTCTATGTTATCACGTGCTCAAGTCTTAATTTTCCGAGCCAGGGCGTTAGAGTAAGCAGAATTTTGTAGCTTAATTAAGGTTTGTGAATTATTATCTAGGCATCTACTAGGACTCATACTCTCTTCAGCAACACATGAATACAAAAGTGGGGGCTGAGCGGTCTGCTTCTCATGAAGTAAAGCAAATGGGAAGTTCCCCATTACTGAATGATACGCAATGTTATAAGCATATATGGCAGAAGGCAAGAAAAGGCACTAATTAGACACTTTGCCTGTAAATATCTAATGTAAATTCCCTACTAGAGTAACAATCACCTATTCATTGGTTCCTTTGGTTTTGGGGTAGTAGTGCATGTATAAAACCTCTTATACCCATTAATTTATTAAAATTAGATATTATTTAAGATATGAATTTAGTTATGTTGTCCAACAGAAACTGAGGGCAACTGTGACAGAAAATATCTTCCAGAATTACTCTAGACATAGTTGTGGCCCCCAATTAATACCTTCTTTGGCCTTTACCCATTTGATTTGGTGATCAATGGCTGCAATAATATATTAAAACTGACCAAAAGTATTGCTAAAGGGCCTTACAACGTCCATAAAGACAGTGTGCTAGGCAAATTTGGGTTGAGTCAAAGGATAAGTTGTAGATTTATGTAAGAATGATTCAGCATGGCATTTATGGAAGTAGCTGAGAGTCTTGTGGATATCATATGACAGAGACTCTATTTAAACATTAAATAATTGTTCAAACTTTTTCTTATTTTGCCGTGTCCAGGTGCTTTATGAGTGGTAATATTATATCCACTTGGTAGGTATAGGGGAACAAAAAGGTATATTATCAAAACCTTGTACACTTTTCCGTCTTTAAATATGAGTATTTTGCCTTAGATTGTCCAATGTGGACTGAATCTCAGTAGGCTGATTACCATATTGTTGAATGACCATTTTTTATTTAATTCATCAGACTTATCAGTCAGTAAGGCTATGGGTAGGCAACCAGGTAAATATAACCACGTTTTGATGCTTGACGCCAAGTGAATGTTAGATTCTAAAGGCATATGCTTTTAATTTCAAGACCTAGTGGTCCAACCATACTTAGGCTCCTTTAGGGTTTTCAACTAGTGCAAAGAAGCATGAATGGTAACACCATAAATTGCACTCTGTGGATGTAAAACGAAATTGCTTGAAAGCATAATTAACATCCAGACAATCATTTTCAGTAACATAATTCTGTTCAGGTATATCTAAACTCTGGCTAAAATAAGCTATGGGATGGTCTACCCCCTCATTAAGGAGTTGAGATAACATATCCCGTTGGCGGTGAGGTTTTTTCTAACCGAATAAGTCAAATTTTTAGGTTCAGATACATCATTATCAGCGCTTTGTTTTGACAAAGGCCTAATTGAATAAAGGAAAGCTGACAGTTTCACATCCATTCTAATTAAACCATGGTCTTGAGAATGTGAAAAATGGCGCACATGAAATTTAATAAAGTTCTTACTGTACTAGTTATATTAGTTGATCTTTTCAAAAATAGACCTGAAAAACAATCTTGATACTTAGTCATGACATTTTTAATAACCTCAACCTTAGCGGTCTGTGGCCATATGCCTTGTTTGTCAATGACATTCACCATATACTTAAGTTGTTTACAGAAGAAATAGCACTTATGAGGTTTGATTCTCATATTAGTCTGGCTAACTGAGGTAAACTTCCTCAAAGTGCAGCAGACGCCTTAATCGTTCTGTAAAAACATTTATATCATATAGAAACACTAACACAAAGGAGATTTTTTAATCATCAAAAATGTTATCTATAGTGCATTAGAAATGTCACAGGGGCATTACACAGCCCTTACGGCATCCTAATGGGTTGGTTTAGACCCTGAGCGGTATCATAGTGCACCTTTTCTGTTCCTTTTTGGCAGCTCTTGCCAATATTTTAGAGATTTAATCCATATCATTAAATTATTGTGCGCAACCCAAGTGGTCTAGTGCATTGTCACTATGAGACAAAAAGTAAAATTAATTCTTTTTAATATCATTGAGTTTTCAATAGTCTAATATCACTTGATTTTATCCATCCTTATTTTTAATAACCAAAAACTGGGGCGGCCTGGGACCCTTGATGGGCACTAACACCCCCTGCTGCATAAGTTGATCGATCTCTTTGTTAAAGACTTCTTCCGCCACCCTGTAAAGCCAAATATGATGGAGGTAAGTTATTTGATGATTACCAGTAATCATCTGGTATTTCACATCATGTACGGGCCCCAAATAATAATATCTATTGCGAGAATTTTATAATTCTTGGCAAATAAGGACAGCGCTTTGCCCTTTGTATATCCTGTCAACCCTGAAAAGCATTCTCAGAGTTACAGATAACATACTGATTGACACTTGTTAACCTCAAGCCCTAGTTCCGCAAATTTTCAAACTCATTATAATAACATCTTCAACATGTAAAATATGAACAAAAGTGGATATCTTAAGTCACAAAACTTCCACAGAATAGTGATACAGGCTAGCTAAAATGCACCTAAATTTCACCATGATCCATTAGATTAAATTCAGGCGCACTTACCTGTTGTTGGGATTTTTGCCCATATTCCCAGCCTGCTAGATTACCTGGTATCTCTAGGGAAAATTCCCTAAGACGAAGTGAATTGGAAATCAGTTGGCCCAAGTTTTGGAGGAACTACGTTTGGGGGATTTTGAGATATTCGCCTGGTCATATCTGTTGGGGATTGATCTGGAAGAATACTTAAGATCTCATCAGGTGGAGTTGCTGACAAGATAATGGCATCAGATAATGATTAACTATCAGGTGTACCAATTAGGATAGGTCAGGTTTCATCACCAACTGATTGGAATGAATAGTAAGTTGCAAGGCGAGTGATGCTGCCTGCAACTAGCGAATTAATTGGTTGGTGAGTGACCTGCCATAGTGGGTAATAAGTCCCATTACCTAAGAAGGTCACTAGCCAGTTATGATTGGTTCACTTGTATTGAGAGGAAAAGTTAGGGACACATTTTCTGAGTCTTTGCATTTGAGGTCTCAAGGATGTCCAATGATGGAATCCTAGCCAGGATGGGGAAGATCATCGCTGCTTAGATGAGTATGGGTGATTCAATGGCAATGGCTGCCGTTTCATTGAAGAGGTGTCAACTGAGGGTTAGACAGCCAAATCCCCCACTATATAATTCCCTAGGATTTACTATAATAAAAAAATCTAAAAACCCCAGCTTTTAGATAACAAGTACTTTACAGTAATATTATTGATTTGGTGTATAGTTAGACTATCAGCTTCTATTGTGTTGTTTTATCTCAAGGATATTGTTGCAGAGGGCAATAATTGGAAAACTCACAGAGAGAAGAGTAAAGTTCTGAGCGGGGATCTAGAGAAGAAGGAACCACAACCAGGGATAGCTGCTGACTGTGTGTTGGGCCAAGAGAGACTGTCACTGGGGTATCTTAGCGAAGATTGGGTGGACAAGAGTAGAGAGAACAAATCCCTATGAGTACAACTTCAAGTTTATTTAATCAGAAATACTGGCCATGTGGTGGTCCAAATTATAGTTCAATATCAACTATGGATAATAGTCTCCATACTATTATCAATTAATAATACATTCTATACAATGCAATGAAGTGCACAAGGAAATTAAACTTGTGCAGTAAAAAGGTTACTGGGTTGCTTGCTGATAAACAACCTAGAGTAAATTTTTACACCTGTTCTAACTTATATTAATCAAATGCGGCGACTATATGTTATAAAATCCTTGGGAAATGGTTAAGATAATTTTGGTCCCATTATAACTTGATGGCCCACTAAAATTGTTGAGTACATTTAGCACATATGAGAATATCTTACAATTATATAATCTTCATCAGTAACTTCCAGGTATCTTCATGTAGTTGCTGATAATCATTTGACACTAAACCATTCTTGTACATGATGTTAACAAACCCCTGCTTTGGAGACGTTAGGGCTGCATACTTCCAGTTATATAGTAGTGGAAGGGTTTACCCTAATGAATCCAGTGTAATCTCTTCAAAATCAGCTTTGGATCCATATTTTCATAAATGAGGGCCTAAATAAAATGTCGTACTTTTGATTAGGGAACAAAATAGTCAGAGAGGAAATCACTAAGGGGACAGATCGCAGTGGTAGTGTGCTATACACTCCATCTTAAGTTGCAATTTGAGGCTACCAGTACCATAGATTTTGCAACGATCTATCTATGGAATAGCTCCAGTTTTCTCATCAGTAGAGTGGATACAATACTATATAGTCCTTACTGTCAACATTAGCTTGGACATTGAATTATTTTCAGTTATATAAATATAATTACACTCAGAAAAATACTTTATAGTAGGATTCATTGAAGAACTTACAGTTTGTTTGCTTGACCTAAAATTTGCTGAAGTTCTTTAAATAACTGAAGGCTAGATTCTTAAAGGCCTTGATAGGTACAGCCACTTGGACCACGGTTAACTTGGGATTCTCACTAGAAGGAGTGGGAAACTCAAGTGGTTCCAATTGTTGAATATATGGCTTTGATAATACTTCTTCCACCAACTTGGCATCATGTTTTCTTGCAAGTGGGTGGTCAACACTATGCTATCATTTGTTGATTTTGAACCAGGATTGGCGGCCTGGTGTAGTTGCCCTTGCATCTCATAAAAAGGTTATTGGCTATTTATTCTTATTTAATATATTTTTAGATGAAACAGAAGTATAGAAAACCCAATTCTGCTCCACCCTGTCTTTTCCCAATTATTTTTTATTTACAGTGTTCACATAATATACTCAGGGTTTTTTATTTAACTTAGGACAAAGAGTGGCGTAATAGACTAATTTTTCTACAATAACAACAAGTAAGCTGTTTAACATAAGGCTTATCTAAATGAGGCCCACACGATGTAGTTAATTTCTTTTTCTAGGGAAAGAGGTTGAGGCTAGGTTTTCAAAGCTGTTGATAACTCTTGTTTGGCGCCTCAAAAGTGATTCCTCAAAGCTGGAAATAACTCACCATATGGGTGATATCTTTACATTTATTCAAACTGGGCTCATTAACTGATACAAATCATTGTAAGGCTTCAGGCATGGCCTAGAGAAAATTGCATATTAAAATTTTTTGAATTGTTACCACCAGATAGTTTCTTTGCTTCCAAGTAAATGCGCTCCACAAAAGTTTAACCAATTTCATCTTTTTCAAAAAAGATTTTTAGGAACTTTGTATTAAGGGTGGTCATCTGTTCCCCCAATGAACTCCTTGATGAGTAAGATCCTTGGCGTTGCTAGTTATCGCCAATCTTTTGTAGTTTAGGCATTTACTACTAGCTTTCAGTATCCAGAGAGTTATTTACTATTGCCAGCTTAGCGTTCTCAGATGCCCCAGCCATACTAATCTCAAAGAGACTAATAAAACTGTTCATGTTGGCCTATTTTATCAAACTTTGGAAAGTTTATAGGTTGTACATGAACTTGAGGTACATGATGGTAGGACTTAAGGACTATGTTGCTCCTAGATGACTTCCTAATTGGAAAAGACATGATGTAGGGGTGAACTAACCTTGAACTGTCAGGCCATCCTAGTCCAAAGAGCTTACGGGAACTTATTGGATTACCACTAGTGTTGCGTATTGTATCAGGGTTTTAAGGTTATCTAAGTCAGAATGTTCAGTAGGAGGAGTTGCTGGCATTTCTGGATGATCCAAAGTCCAACACCCAAAGCAGAGGTAAAGACCATAGGCGATTCCTGTGTACACCGTGCCTCATTGCCTTTGATGATCCCAATTTAACAAAACAGGTTTGTGTTCATCATTGTTAAAATCAGCGATTTAGACGCCCAATTGACCATTGATGTAGTCAACATGTCATAAACTTGACGGCGTTCAACCTGCAGAAGGACCATATTATCAAATTTATACGTGGCTGACATGAAATCCACTTCTATGTTGATATTATCATTTACTTAGTACCTGACATTCTGGCCCTGGGGTTTCACTTCAAGTTGTGAGGCATCTTTGATTTGTTCTAGTCAACATCAGATTGAACAGCTCAGGCATATTTAAATCTAAATCATCAAGATATCTTTGATGCATTTCTATAATTTTAGAACATTTTTCTATTTGGCGGTTGTGTCCAGGTATAATTTCAGAGAGTTGCCCCACATGGGAATTTTAACTTCCTGTACTTGGAAACTTACATCAAACTGGTTCTGCTGGGACACTTGACTGACCCCTTCATCCTTAGCAATTGCACTACTTCCACCAATATGAAGTCTTTAATGGAGTCAACAGGATCTATGTTAAATTAAAACGAACTACAGGAAATCAAACTTTGAGCCACATGTAGTGAGTACCATAATGTTGAAATTGGCACATAGGCGTCAGATTTCTAATGCACAAGTTATTATGCTCAAAATATAAATGTACAGTTAGAGTTAGTAAACTTAGAAATCTTCCAAAAATAGATTTTTAGCAAAAGGAATCATTTTATAAAACTATAATGGCGCAGTGTAGTATCTTGTACTGCCAAAGGCTCATCATCTTACTATCCTTTCTTTGTGTTAGGCTCTCTCTAGCAACGTAGAAAAAGATCCCCTTACCATTGGAACCAGGAAAGATAAGGTACTTCCACTAGTGTTCTTATTGGTGAAATTTATATATACTAAGAAGCACACCATTATAGTAGACTAGTAAAAAAATATTACAATATGCTAGGGAGTGAATCAATAGGGCTCAGGGTTTTCCATTTTAGTCCTGATTGAATGATTGAAATCAAGTTTTTAATAGATGACCATAACAAAAATATAGATCCTCATGCCAAATACTTTACGCTAGTGTGGGGGACAAGATAATTTAGGGATATATAAAAATCATAATGAATTTGAACGCCTAGGCTATTGATAAAATACCGGTTATATTTGTGCTCACTGGTGCTATAGCACAGGATTTCAACAATATTTTTAGCAGAAGGAGGAAAGATAAAAATCGCCGCTGCTACCAAGAATTAGGGGTAGCTTGAACACCAGAATATTTAAATATAAATATAAACTTATATGACAAGAAGATAATTTTTTATAATTATTTTTTAGTTCAACTTTGGGGTAAAAGCGGTCATTTATTATTTTACGCCTCAGAGTATTTAACAATCTCATAGGCTAGTAGTGTGATAGGCGAATATCAATAATAAGCAGGGGTAAACTTTGACTAGTTAAGCGGCATTTTAACCTGTCAAAACACTTGAAATTCCCTTAATCTTGTGACAAGCTTAAAGTTAGGTATCATGTTCAAAGCCATAAGGACGTAACCATGAGGTTGCTTTTTGGTATAATCCCTATAATCAGCTACCTGACACATAGACCTATTTTGGCCGCTTGTTGAAGTTCCTATTGATTTCATGGTTAGTAAAAAATTTTACTTCATGCACCCCCTCAGGTTTATAAAATGGTGGTTTAACTTAGGCTTTAGCGCCAAAACTTGAGTTGGTGCTGGGGTGAACTCCTTCATAATTTGGACTATTTACACCCAGAACATTCTTCCTTAAGCGAGAAGGCACTTGTCTTGTATTACCGCCTTAAAGAATGTTGTAGGACATTAAAAGCGCAAAAAGCGTCCATGTACTTAGTTTATAATGGCTCTGGTAGCCAAGGACTTTATAAAATATTCATTGCATCTATTGTAGGTGATGACAGAAGGGCTTTTCCAATTTGATCCAAGCTTGCCACTTTTTGGAGTGATGCAGCTCTGTAATAAAGGACCATGCTGTACACCTGGAAGGAATGTAAGAGAGCCCAGAGATCATTTGAAGCTTGCTCTCTTTAGTATCAGTTTTACTAAGTTGGTCATAGGCTCAGATTGGAGCTAAATGATGCGCTGAGCAATCTTTTCATGGACTTTTCAGGTTCTTCAACCCTAGCAGAATAAAATCTCTAGCTAAAAGGGCTGTTATCCTTAGTTCTCGCCCATACAACACACTGATGGGGGACAATTTTAGGATATGATGATAATTAATCTGCTAGGCCATAAGAGTGCAAGGCAGGAGTTGATCCCAGTGCAACGGGTCTGAGGTGGCCATTTTTTGTAGGATTGAGATCAAGGTTCAATTCGCCCTCTCCACAGTCCCATTTGTAGATGGATTATAAGGGGCTGAGAAAGGTTGTTGGGATCCCATGGAAGTAGGCAGGAGCTTAACCATGGAGATGAAGTTCTTCCCATTGTTGGTAGAGTAACACTTGGGGACAGCCATGGCAAGGGAAAGTGTTTTAATGCAAGAAAGTCGCAGTGGCTTTGGCTGATTGCGTGGGGAGAGCCACGGCTTAGATCCACTTAGTAAAGTAGTCAATGCCTACCAGGATATACTTTTTCAACCAAAAGTCTGTGGGAAAGGACCTCTCACGTCTAGGTTGATGGTGTGGAATGGATGTTAAGGGGTAGTTAGTTGATAAGTGTATATTCTTAAGATGGATTGCTTTTTACATGTTATGCAGGCATCCAAGACTTTACAAATGGTTTCCATGATGCCTTCCTAATGGTACTGTTCACTGACACACTCACAGGCTCTATTTACTCCCCCATGACCTAGGGTAGAGTGAGCCTCCAGGGCAGCAGGTATACACTCCGAGATGTGAAAATAGGGCAACCATTTTGCCCCACATGTATACAACAAACTGCTCTCACTTTGATGTTACGGAGTTCCGGGATAACATTTTTTGAACAGGCTCATCATCACCCTCCCAGTCATCTGGGGTCATCAAGAGCTCTTTTTCCTCTCCGCCTTGCTGTTATCCAAATTCAGGACTGGCAACTTAGTTAACCCATTAACATTCATGTGGAGGGTTCAAGAACGGTGTTCAATCTTCATGTCATATTGTTTAAGCTTTAGAGCCCAACCTGCTAAATAGCCAATATTATCCTTCACGCTTTGCAACCATTTCAAGGAAGGTTAGTCTGTAACCACAGTGAGGGTCGTTCTATACAAGAAATAACGAAAGTGTTTCACAGCTGGCAGAATGTCCAGGCGTTCCTTCTCAGTGACGCTATAATTGCGTTCCATTTTTAATAGCATATTGCTAGAGTATGATATGGGATGATCTACCTGTTCTCATCCAGTTGAGATAAGATGGCCCATGTCAGCATAGTCTGAGGTTACATTTAACAAGATGAAAGGTCTAATATAGTCTGGGTGCCGCAGGATAGGACGTTGTTGTAGCAATTGCTTCATAAGATCAAAAGCAGCCTTTTGTTTAGGTATACAATGAAAAGTTTTCTATTAGTCAATAGATGGACAAGGGGCTCCCTGAGTTGGGCAAACGTGGGGATGAACTGATGGTAGTACCCCATCATGCCCATAAATAACTGAATATCCCTCATATCCTTAGGGGAGACAATTTTGATATGGTTTCAACCTTATCCTGTATGGGTTGAATTCCTTTTTAAGAAATGTCTGTCCAAGGAAATCTAATTTCCTCTGGAAAAAGGTACACTCAGAGGGTTTTAATTTTGTGTTGGACTCACATAAGCGTTGAAACACTTCCTTCCAGGTGTGATTTGTTCTTTGAAGGTCAATTAAAAACGCCATGATGTTGTCAATAAGGATGATGATGCAACTTAACTTCAGGTTCTGCAATATGTGGTCCATGGCTCACTGGAAATTTGCGGTCAAGTTGCACAACGCTTGAGGTAGTCAAGTGTGTTGGAAGAGACCCTCACTGCCAATAAGAGCTCATTTCTCCTGATCTTTGAGAGAATGGTCCATTTTCCAAAAGTTACTAGTTTAGTCCATGGTGGAAAAGAAGTTAGAGCCAGACAGTTAAGCCCGGGCTTTAAAAATGTGGGATATAGGATAGCTTTCCTTTTTTGTGAGGTTATTTAATTTGTATAAGTGCATAACTATCCAATGATCTCCGTTTCAATTTTTGAAAGCATGGGGAAGAAAAAGGACTTTGAGAAGGGACTAGTAACCCCGCTTCTAGTAACAGCTTGAGTTCAATCCTCATTTGCTGCTTTTCCACCTTAGTCTTGTGATATGGTTTTTATGAGTGGGATGGTCATCACCCACATTGATGGAGTGACTCCAGTCCTTCATATATCCATAGTCAATTTTTTGACTTGGAGAATATGTCGCTTTAGCTTCTAATAAGGTGTGGACTTATTCCAGCACATGGGGTCATCTCATCCGATTCAAAATTTGGTAAGGTACATACCAGGCTATTTGTGGGCATGCCCATATCCAGTGTAGAGCCAATGAATTGAATTCGTTCAGTGTCCTCAGGTACTAATAAGCCTCTATAAATTCCTGGTGTTTTCTTACAACCATGTCCTTGCCTGGAGAGGTTCCATATCAGGATAGTGATGGGTCTCTGGTAGGCTGTGTATAGTATACCAGGCAATACCTGAGACTTTAAGGGTTTAACGCCCTTAAGACTTATAATGTGTAACAAGCAGTGATATGGTGTTTGGAGCGTGATCTTTGTGTCAATCACTCATTGTTCACTAGGCTTAATCATTACTACTTCTAAGTTTTATAGGGAATATCCTCCAAAGCATCCACTGAATTGAGAAGTTTCTTTATATTTTTCCCTGAGATGGTATAATGCAATGGTAAAGCTGAAGACAGGTGCTCAACCAGGCAAGGATATTCATTCTTACCAAAATCTTTACTTGATAAGACTAAGGAGTCTTCATAATTGAGTGAGAAAGTAAAATCTTGCATCAAGTTGATAATTCCCTCATATTTGATTATTAACTGGGTAACTCTGATAATATCAATAGTGTTTTTGTATAAGGCCACTATAGGGGCCAATAAAATAAGCTTCCCATTTCAAATGGAAAGGAAGAGTAAGCCCTGATGGCATGAGTATCTCATGGCCCAGTGGTTCCAAACTCTTAGTTATACTATAATTCAGGTGCCATATTAATTTTTCTGATCAGCTTATACGAGATGACATTTACTGAAGAGCCAGCACCAGGATAGCAATGACTCGGACTTTTTGGATAATTACTTCCATATTAGACAGGGTTTCAACAAAATTAGGAGAAAGAGCCATGAATTCTTTAGGTTGGAAGGTGGAAAACAGTTTGCGAGCTGTCTCAGGGTTTTTATCCAGGGTGAATTTTACGGTATGGACCCTAAGAAGAGGGCATAATGAAGCCATCCAAGAACTGATCAGCATCACTGGTAGTTTCAATCACCGCAGAATACCCTAAATTTTGACCAGGTACTTCTCTCAGGTATGGTAGAATCTTCTACTCCTCCAACGAGCAGCCAATATGGAACCTCAATGCCATTGGGTGCTCCTAAGACATAGTAACCCTCATCTTCATAACCCCCTTCAGATTTGCCACTAGGGTTATTCTCAAAACGAGGCAATAGAGCAATAGAAGCAGAGGAGTCTGGTTCATTAAGATGGCTGGGCGGCTTCCTTTGACACACTTTGCCAACAGGCACATTTCAGTTGCAGCAGTTGCCAAAGGGTGCGCTCAACTACTAGGATAGCCTTAGACGGTGGGTTTACCCTAGATGCCTTGGCCGGGGTGAGCCTTGACAGATGGGTTAAAGAGTTTAGATGGCGCCTTAGGAGAGGGATTTGAGATGCGAACAGCCAGCAACAGTGCTGAGGGTGCTACAAACTGCATCGTGCAGGGAAGTGGCACTGGAGCTATTGTAGGAAACCTTTCAGTGGGATATGTGGAGGGATACTTAGGCTTAACAGAACATGCACATCAAACTTGGGGTTCAGAAGCCAGAAGGGCCGTTGCTCTGCTGCAGATGATGTACTTGGGCCAAACTTTTTTAGGACATAAGGTGGTCCGTTTTGAACTTTACTGTAGGAACAGGCTTTGGAGATGCCGGAAGAGTCATTAGGGGCTCTTTCTGAGAAGCGACGGTAGGGAAATCTACAAAAAAGAGTATTGGCCCATCTCCATTAAGTGAAAATCTACGACCTCCAATACAGCCTACTTTATGTCGCAAAACTTACAGAAGTTGCACTTAATTGGAATGATGTACCTAGCTATGGAAGAGTGAGAATTAAAACCAGACAGAAGAGCAACAACGACGCAATCAAGGGTAACATTTTTACAAGTAGCAAGGTCTGGGATTTACTATAGAACCTATCAATAATTATGGCCAGCAATTTCTCCTTTTTTATACTGGGGCACACAAAAGCTTGCTTTTTCCACTTCAAACTCTGCGTTGAGCTGAATAATTTTATGAGCGCTTCTTTTAAGTCCTCCCTGGTATTAAGGGTGTCATTTGAGAAACTATTACCTCTTGGGCGAGGAGACTTAGGGAAGGAAAAAAGTGCTGGATTTATTTGGTGCTCCGTCGCCCCATCCATGGCGGCTTCATATACATATAAAAGTGACACTATACTATTTTACCAAAGATTTACTTGTCTTTAAACGTGGGACTGATGTGTGAGATTACTTGTGGTGGGGGTAGATATAGCAGGAATTGTTACACAAGGAGCTAGAGAGGGGCGCTATTCAATCTTTTTAAGGCGCGCCAGAGCTTTGGCTTGCTGCTGTTCCATAGTAGCTAACTGGGTTCAGTTGCAACAGGGAAGTTAGGAGGGTCATTCCCCAAACAGCCTCCATTTTTTAAAAGATTTTTGTGGTGTACTGGCCCCCTGTAGTGAGCTTTACTTGTTGAAATCCAGGGTAGATTTTTGTTCGCTGGTGCTATAACACAGGATTTCAAAAGTCTTTTTAGCATAAGGAGGAGTTAGAAAACTCGCCAATGGTAGCAAGAATTGGGGTAGGATAATCAAATCAAAAATAAAAATTAATATAAAAATATAAGAGAAGTTGGATTTTTATAATGATTTTATTAGCTTAATTTATTTTAAAAAAGCACTCTTTTTTATTTCACGCTTTCTAGTATTTAACAAACTCGTAGGCTAATAGTGGGGTAGGCGAGGGTCCATAATAATCAGGGGTAAACTCGAGTTATTTAAGCGGCATTAAAACTGTCAAAACGCTTGATATTACCTTCTCCCCGTGAAAGGACTTAGATTTAAGTATCAAGTTCAAAGGTGGTATGACGTAACCATAAGGTAGCTTTTTAATATAATTCATATAATCAGCTACCTGACACATAGACTTAGTTTGCCCTTTTTTGAAGTTCCTACTGATACTTGATTAGTATAATTTTACCTTCTGACACACCCTTTAGGTCTATAAAAGGGTATTTTTGGCTTAGGCTTTAGCACCAAATTTGAGGTGATGCTGGGGTAGACTCCCTCATCATTTGGACTGTTTGCACTCAAAACATTCTACTCTCTTAAGCGAGAAGGGAATTTCTAACAGCAATAAATCAAGGCGATCATTAAATTGAGAAGCAGAAATTGCACCAGCGGGGTTAAGGATCTAATCCACTAAAATAAATAAATTATAACTATGGCGATGAGGAGTGTTAACCAAAAGTAACTAGGTACAAATTTGGAAAAAACCTAAGAAGCTAGTGGCTTTGTCTAGAGTAATTAATACTTGATCCAATTCTATATCTATTTTTAGATGAAATAATTAATTCAATAAAGATCGCATAAGCTGAAGGTTAGACAAACCACTTGCAACAAATATTGAAAATGGCTTAGTAAAATAGGTTTGTATTAGTACAGGGGGACTGAGTAAGAGCTACCCAAAGTAGGTCAAAGAACTACTGCCCCTCTTCTTTACATTGAAAGAAATTTTTCTCTTTAGCAATTAAATTGAGGGTCCCAGGTATCTGCAAAATGTGGAATAAATTGCCAGTAATATCCAATCCTTCCTAGCAAGACTTATACATTTAAAGAGATTTGTGTGGTGATATTTTAAAATGGTTTTAATTATGTTGCCATCAGGGAAATTTCTTTCTTGATTACCCTATGTCCTGAGAAAGCCATTTTTTTAAGACAGAACATTTGGATGGTTTAACTATAGAGATTATTGTTGTACTCACCAGAAAACCTCTCAGGCATGCTAAATGTGCGTTAAAATGTGAGAAAATGGTTATATTGTCAAGATAGATTAATACATAAGAGCGTTTTAAATCCTTTTAAAAATCCGTCCAAAATTTTCTGGAAGGTATTAGGGGCTCTAAATAGCCCTTGCGGCATCTGTGTAGACTTAGATAGCCCTTCACTATAGATAAGGATACATACTTTTTTTAGGGGATAAATCAATCTTCCACTAAACACTGGAAAGCTCTATTGCCATAAATATTTGGATCTGGACATTAGACATAAGGAGTCATCTATAAGAGGTAGGGGATATTTATCCTTTTTGAGTAATGATTATAATTAGCAATAGTCCATAATAATTTGATATCTGCCATCCTTTTTACGAATTACAAGAGCAGTAAAGCCCAAAGGCTTTTGGAGTGTAAAAGTAGTCCTGCTTCTAGTAGTTTTTTAGTTTCAGTGCTACTTGAGCTCTTCAACCTTAAATTTTCAAAAGGCTTTAAAGTAAATGGGGGTGATCTTTGATTACAACTTGGTAAATTTCTTCAAACATATTCTAAAACAACCCAGATTTAAGTAAAAGAACGCATTTAATTTTACAAGGAGGGCTTCTACATTCTGGAATTCAAGGTGAGAGAGGCTTTCCTAAATCTTGTATACAACCATAGTTAAATAATGTTATGGGCCAATCCCTAAACCTTTTATATAGCTGAACCTTCTTGCATTGGTGGTATATATAAAAGGACAGAGTTTTGCATAGGCGATGACTGAGTGCCAATGAACTTGGAGAGTTTTATTAGTTAGTAAATAACAAATCAACATGGATTCCCCATATGCAGGTTCAAACACAAGGCGGTTCAACACCTCTTTACTATAGGGATTTGGGTGCCCATATAGCCCCAAAACTTGATTAAAAGCTTAATGTAGATCTTTGTCCCAGAATCCACAATAATTTGAAAACTGGCTGGTATACTAAAGGAATAGGGAATAAAGAGGTATCCCATCCTTGAAATCTACTGCTCCAGGGGCAACTTAGTTTTACACACCAGGCTTTGCCACTCTATTAAAAAAGACAGAAGTGGGATATTCGCAGAGGAAGGTATGCATTGGGCCCCCCTTAGTTTTGGCTAGTAGATTAAGTGCAAAGGGTATCCAATATCCCAAATGAAAAAGATACTCTCTATTTTAGTAGTAGTGGTGCCCAACCTATGTAAAAGTACTCTGTTTATTATTAATTTTGCAATTGAATTACTACATCAGTTGAGATCCTATAAGCAGTTCATAATTGTTATTTCTTAAATTGATAACTTGGGTGATAATCAAAAGCTTACCAAAATGTAGAAGTAAGACTTTAATATTCTCTGATCGCCTAAGTAGACTGAGCTCCCGTTGCCACATATTCAGCTTTTCAGATTAAGTCAGGAGCCATTTTTGATTTTTTGTATAAGTTAAAGGATATAAAATTAACGAGTATCCAGTATCAATTTATAATTAAGACTTTAACTTTATGAACGACTACTTCAATTTGTTTCACTAAAGACCCAAATTGAGAATTAACAGATAAAAGGCACTCAGTAGGTACTTGCAGTAAGACTAGCGGAAGAATTTGCTATTTGAGGCTTGGGTTTTTTTAAATGAAAGATTTTTGGTTTATAATTTGCTATTGCTAAGTGTGAAGACTGTAAAAATTTAATTTAATAGCTTATAAATACAAAAAGAAGAAAACTTAAGGTACTTATTGACTTAAAGAGAAAGAGAACTTCAACTTCAGCGGGCACAAAATACAAAACAACCTAAAGTACTATTCTTAAAACTTAATATTGAGGCACTTGAGTTTTGTCAGCAGAGGGAGCCTCTTTCCCTAAGCAGAATGATCTTTTACTTCCTTGTATCAAAGAAGTTGGCGGCAATGGTTTAGTGTGATTAATGCGCTTGCAAAAAGTGCAATATAAATCAAGTGTGGGGAGTCATATGGCGTCGCTGCAAAGACTTGGGATTGAGGCTTGTTGTTAGGATGGTATGGTCTGGTAGATTTAACATATTGGAGGGAATCTCCATAATGGTTTATTTAATATTCAGAGAAGCCATAAGGCTGGGCTTTACTCCCTTAAGACAATGCTGAATGTTAAAATTGTTTTGAATGTTAATAAGGAGGCAGTGATAGCAATATCCAATGTAAATTAATTTTTAGCAACCAAAGTCTGGCCAACAAGATAAGATTTTTGAGCAAACTTATTAATAGATCTTCCCTGGTTAAACTTATAACCTTGAACTTCTGTTTCTGGTTGCTAGTGTTAAGTCCTACTGAACTCCCAAAGAAGAGCAGCTTTGGCTTTATTTCAGGTATGACAGTTTATCAAATGAGTGCCATTATATCCTGTGCTAACCAGCTAAAGAAGTTAGTTAAGTGTTTTTGTCTGCTGATAATCTGTCACTTCCTCCATTGCGCTTACATATCAATACAAGAAGGAGAAAATTATCCTTTCCCAGGACATACTAGTCCTTAAAGGAGGGTTGAACGAGTTACTTGGAGGGGTTGGTGGACGGCCTACATTTTCCAGACATCGAGGGTGCGCTTTTGACTAACGAAGAACATTGTTCCAGAAGTAGTCTTGAGTGTGGAGAGCATCCACTTGACTATGTAACTCGTTTATGTATTCAATTGTTAAGTAACTCGTTCTTGAAAGGTCCAAAGGGCCGCTTTGGTGCAAAAGTCTGGATCAACTGCTTCATTTTTTAAAACAGGTAGTTGTGTCACAAAGCTTTAGTTGATGTTGCTCTGTGGAAAGCATCCGCTGTTACAATCCTTACACTAAGGAGGGTATAGATTCCAAAGTTTTGTGTTACCCATGGTGGGCGCCTAAAGAAACGTTAGCATGAAGAGGTACCCTTTCTTATTAAGTTCCGCTCCTTGGGCAATATAGTAAAGTTGGACATCACGATGTTTCATCTATTGGATTAAAACGTTAAGCTAACCCTCAGAGAATTACAAGCTAGTACTAGGGCCATGAGGGCTCAATGACTAAGGGGGCCAAGGTTGGCCAGGTGATCCATCATGACTAGGTGTTCCAGAGGCCTGAGGCCACATTGACTGGGTGGTCCAATATAATTACATTTTGGGTTTGCCAGATAACCCAGAAGCCCAGGCCTACCAGGGCTTTCAGGAGGTCATTATCACCATTATTCCAGGCGGTCCATATAGGCAAGCATTATATAAGGTATTGCAATAATTGTAAGTTTCCTTGAGGTAGTGGAGATAGTTGTCCATGGTGGATCTCAAGTTATTAAGCTGAATTTGTAATCCAGTGGTATCATCCCAAATCTGGTTGTGTATGACAACTTTGAAATGGATAAGATGATCAGAGAGTACTTTACAAATAAATATCATTATTATTTTGTCACGACATGTTAACACAACATGAATCTAATTTATAAGCAGCCAAATTTTTCATATAGTGATTTGGTTCTCACCGCTGAAGAGAGTGGCATATTATAAAAAGTGAAGGAGCTGAAAGTGCAAAGTCTCTAAATAGCGTATATTACTTAGCAATTCCTGTTATTTAAACCCAGTTACATGTAACAGATTGTACAGTGTGGAATGCATGAATTGATGCAAGTAGCACTCCAAAAATGCTAAACTGACCTGGTCATTGTTAAATGAGGAACTGGCAATTAAGCCCATCATAGGATTTGGTACTGTGAGGGCTTATCTTCTATTTGCTTGTCCTCCTAGGATGAAGTCTCCAGTGAGGAGGAGCTGAAGAGCTTCAATGAAGTCTGAGATGTGTAGTAGGTACTGTTTCATGGAAGGAATGTGGAGGTTCACCTCCAGTGATGTAGGTAACTAGAGGTACGAGGCAGTACCATTTATCCTACTTGCAAGTTAACCATCCATTCTCTGAGGCGTGCGTCATCACACTCTGAGAAGGTGTCTGATGCTGATCTTATCTGTTCATTGTAGTTATAATTTTGCTAAGAGCTTGGGGTGACCTGTCATGGAGCACCAATTTTGTCATGATAGGGGATGAAATCAAATTATCTAAGTAGAAATCAGGCAATCAAGGACTCAGGCGCATGTCTTGTTGAGTATAATAAATAAAAGGTAACAATTAAGGAAAAAGATCCTTAATTGGCATATATCCTTGTTTATAACTAATATAATAGCAGTAACCAAGCTATTTGGCAAAAAGAATGTAACGTTTATTTCCTACAAATAAAATTTTTTAGTGGAATCAGGTAAGAGCTTTTTAGAAAAAATCTCTGTGAAATCTGATATGACTTGATTATAAGCCCTGAAGAATAGCGTCAAATTGACAATAATCACCCAACTAGGATTTTAACTACAAGATATGAGTGCCTTGAATTGAGGCGATTTTGTCATAATGGATTAGTATTAGATCGCATACAAATAAGGCGATAAGGCAATGTAACCATTTGACAAATATTATCTAGATCGCTTCAAACTAAGGTGATAGAAAATTGAAGGTACCATTCCAAAACCTATGAGAATCGGTTGAACAGAATAGTCAAAGCTAAGAGAATGGTATAATCTGGAGTCACTGATATATAAGCGAGATGGGGCGTTTGAGAGAGGAGGTTGATAATAGTTTTGAAGAGAGCATAACAGTAAGAGTCGCTGTATTTATTAAATAAATAAAGTGTCATTGGGGCAATTGATCCTGATTTATCATATTTTCTAGTGTGTTCAGAGGACTGGCGATCCCAAAATCATCTGTCTGTTGTTCAGTGGGTTTGAACTGTGTGACCCTTAAAGCATATCCCAATGGTATCACCCAAAATTATAACAGTGGTGCTCACTACAGGAGGACTAGTGATCAACCACTAAAAAATCTCCAGACACTGGCTATGTCTCATCAGTTTTGCTTTGCAGGGGAATTTTCACAAAGCACTGCACCAGTTGAATATGAAGAACTTAAACTCACTTTAGACGCAGTGCTCAAAAAACAGGATGAACTCCTTCAAGAGCGGAACGCTATTATGCACCAGATCAATAGCACATCTATCCAAATACAAATTCTGGGACAACAAAACAAGCAGCTTGCTTGGGACCATCTAGTACTAAAAAAACAATCAGCTTGCTGATTGGTTGAATGAAGCTACCAAACTACTGCATTGTGCAGAGCAGAAAT
>JAKSZP010016263.1:0-67308 GCA_022478985.1 Massospora cicadina | reverse complement strand
AAAATTTGAAAATTTTATATTAACCTGAGGTTTGTTGAAAAAGTATTGCAAAAAACTTTAGCTTGCAGATAAAAATTTTACTTTGGATATGAAATCAGCACACTCAAATTAGTTAAAACCAAGTGTTATCACTGCAACAAAATTTTTGTTCCCTGTGTTATACATAAGTTTCCAAATGTAGCTTATCTTGATTTCATTATCTATCCCATCAGACCCCACCAATGAATCTGGACCTATTTATAAGTTGTGACTGATGACAATTTATCATCATAATCTACAATATATAAAAGGCATTATCAATTAAGGTTACTTAAACTACAAAAGCTGAGGATTTTCAATTTAACATTACTTCTAATATAAATTTGTAACTCATCTATTAAACCAAAACTCCAGTAATTTTTTTTAATTTGAAAGGAGAGCTTTTATTTTACTTTCATAAATTTCTATTATAAAACAAAAAAAATGAAAAATGTATATATAAAATTATTTTATAAAGCCAACAAATCTAAGGTTATAATTTGCTATGTATATGCAGCTTGATTTTAGGATACAGAGTTGGTGAAAGATTTTGTACTATAATTCAACTAGAAAAATAAAAAACTATAAAATTTTACTTATATAAGCTAATTTTCACTATATACCCTGAAGTACATAAGCTTGAATTTAAATTATATGAATGGTAAATCTTTTTAGTCCATTGCTACCTACTAAGAAACTTTTTAAAATTTAATTTTATATCTAGCATCTGGTTTTAAAGTAATTATTTTCTATTATACAATATGTGTATTTGTAAATTATATTAAAAATATTTTATCACAACTAAAAAATCTATTGCACAAAATTTTGATATGTATATGCCTCTTGTATCATGGCTGGAAAATAACATAATCATGGGGACTAATACAAGGGACAAAGCTGCATGTCAGGAGGCCAATAAGGTGAAGGTGGCTGGCCACCCTGACCTCAAGCATACCTTGGATCAACGCTGGGTGAAGGCGAGGTACGCCCAGGTTGGTCTTAGGGATGCAAGAGAAGTTTGGCCCTGAATAACAGCAGGTGCATTAAAACAAACCTTCTTTGCATTAAATAAAAACGGTTCAGTTTTTAGATGAATGGGGTCTTAAAACCCATTCAGTTTTCAAATTTTTCAGCTCAGGTCAGCCACTCCTACAACTAATTACCTGAGTTTGGTCATTTACCAAGTACAGTTTATTGCCTGATGGAAGTGTGCACCTATTGGTGCGCCTCAGCTTAGACCTGGTTCTTTAAACTAATTGTTTCCCAGATTTCCTTAAATTCCTCATATTGAGACCAATCTCTCCCACTGGTTGACTTCCCTAATAATAAACCCCTTCACTAGTACACCATTTTTATTTATGTCATCATGGATGATCATGTGCGCAGACCTCTTTAAGGAGGCCTCATGCTATGTTAACCATTTGATTTTAACCACTTTAAATCTATCTGCTCATGCACCGTTGGGCTGCTCTGGTTCCCTCCAGCCTAGGGCGCCTATACACTACCACTCTGAGCACCTCATGGCTTTATTTTGGGTACTCCATCACATGATAACCATTTTTGATCTAAGTTATTCTAGCTCATACAACCTCTGCAGGGCTCTAATAACTTTAGAATAATGACTAGTTCCCTGGCGTTGGCCCAGTGCACCATTCACTACCACGCTGGGAACAGGAGAGTTATAGACACTCTCCTTACATTATTCAACCAACCTTTTACCTTTATGTGCACAAACATTTTCTGTGTGAGACTTTTGCAAAGTGTAAATAATGTGCGCCAGTTGGTGGCCATGGCCGCGGTGGGGCTCACTACTGTTTCTGCATTTTGCTGAGGGTTGGAGCAGTCCATTATTATTCTCACTACCTCCAACCTGAGGGTACTCACCTTTTTTGCCTGTACCTGGTGGATACATCACTTTGTGATCCAAAAGTCATGATTCCCCAACTTTCCACCAAATTTTATAAATTAAAAAATTATCATATTTACTTTGGCACCATGTGCAGATGGTGCAGACAGGATCATCAATGAAGGACCTGATGGCGTTGGCCTTGGATAATATCGTGCAACCTTTCACAGAAAGTGGCATTGGGTCGTTAAAACCTAAAAACGCGTTTTATAATGACATTTTCACATATAATAATGAGTTATGTCTCTTCTCTTATTGCTTTGAAAAAGATCCCATTCCTTTATATGAAATTAAGCCTGAGCACCCCCTCTTGTCCCCTACCATGATCCGCAGAACTCAGGAGGAGGAAAAGAAACTACTTTTAAGATATAAAAACGTTTAGCAAGTTGGTGAAGATATGTTGGGATAAGTGGCCTCAGCAGTAAGAGTGGCCAACTATCCCTCTCGATTTTTTGATGTAAAAACGTACCCTGGGGGTTTGAACATCCCTGAAGCAGAATTTAATGGTGAAGTATTGGCATTCTTTGCTATAGATAAAGATCATTCAGGTTATTTTCTACTGACTGCAACTCTTTCATCCCCTTTAGGGAAAATCAGCACCAATATTTTGGTGGATACTGGAGCCTTTGTGAATTTTATGGAACTAAAACTAGACTATTTTGAGCTGAGTTACATACCAGGGGGTCTGGCTAGAGGAGGGGCTTCCCAAGGTATTCCCACGCTTAAAAATCATGGGGTTAGTGGACTATCAAGTTGTCACATATCATTTGTCTGACCACTTTCAGGCTATAAAAAACCTCTTGTACCCCATCATTTTGGGTGTAGAGTGGTGGCGAAAGTTGATGTCAGGACTAATTTGAAAGAAAATATCCTATACCTAACTTTGAAGAATGGTTACAAGTTGGTGGTTCCTTTGGCTGAAGCTAACTTTTAGGGCGATTTGCCCCACTGGCCCAATATTCACACTCTCAGTCTTCCCCTTTGCTGAAGCCCTCGGTTGAGGTTCCCCTACCTTCCTGTTTGGAGGGATTGGAATCATCGTTTGATGTGACTTCAGCTAATGCACTACGAGATCATTTAGAGTTTAATTGTGAGTTCAAGCTCACTGTGGATCTAGTGTGTATATCTTCCCCCATTTACCCATTGACTGTCCGGGAGGAAGAGAACTTAGATGTGTGGGTTAAGGAGCAGTTAGCCAAGGGTGCTATTTTTCAGCGAACCTCCCCTGTGTGTTCCCCACTTCTCTTTGTGATAAGCTGATGGTACCTTACGCTATGCATAGATTATAGGAATTTCACCAACGTTACCTTACCATACTTACATCCCATCCCCCTGGACTATCATATTGCATGCTATGTGGAGAAGGCAGAGACTCCTCCAAGCTGGATTTTTTAAATTCACTCAATCAGATCCGTATCAAGAAGGGCCAGGAGTGGTTGACCGCATTCCATACCAGAAAAGGAATCTTCCAATTTTGGGCCATGCCCTTTGGTCTTAAAAATGCCCCTGCTATCTTTCAACGTCGTATTGATGCGGCTTTGGAGGATTTGCTAGGCGTATGCGCGGTAGCTTATATAGATGATATTTTGGTATTTTCCCCTGATAATGAGTCCCATGCAGTACACCTTTGGCAGGGGGCGGAGCATTTAAGGGCTGCCAACCTTACGCTGAAAATCAGTAAGTGTGAGTTTTTTAAGTCCCAGGTCACCTTTCTGGGAAACGTCATGTTTGACCAATGGCACACGATAACTCCAGACAAGGGGAAGGCGATTTGTGAGTGGCCCACTCCAACTTAAGTCAAGGAATCAGAAAGCTTTGGGGACGTGTACATTCCTTAAGAAGTTCACACCAAACCTTCCTGAGTTTGCGGCGCCTTTGTATAAAGCAAGTGAGGAAAAAGTACTTTTTGTGGTCCCCCATTTGGAGGATGCCTTCCAAGCAGTAAAGTGTACCTTGCTGTCCACTTCCATTCTTCACCATGTTGACCCAATAAAGAGTTTATTGTGGCTTCAGATGCCTCCAACTTCGCCATAACAGCAGCCCTATTACAAGCGAGCAAAGATGGTATAGAGCATCCGGTAGGATAATTTTTAAGAAAATGTCTATGCCTGAGTTAAACTACGCCGTTTATGACAAAGAGTTATTAGCATGGTGGAGGCATTTACTTATTGGCGCCATCACTTGCATAGCTCTTATCAACCTTTCCGCATATATACAGATCACCATGCCTTACTGTACTACCGCGCACCTCATGTCTAAACTCCATGGTAGACCTGTTAGCATGAGACCCTTGCCCAATTAGCATTTTCTTATGAGTTTACCAAGGGCAAGGAGAATGAGCTTGCTGATGCTTTTAGCCACAATCCTGCATTAGTTCCCAATCTGAAGGAGTTGGAGGTTAATAATACCCAGTTGATGATTCCACAGGGTAAGATTATGTCTCATCTTCCCTCTTCCCCGCCCAACAGCCCCGCACTTGCTCCTCTGTAAAATGCAGAGGAATACAGTATTTTCAGAAAGGTAGTTCTTTCTCAGACATTATCAACCAAATATATTATGATCCTTGCTAAGAGCGCGCTGAATCAAGAAGATTTAACCAGGGGTTATCACATAAAGGATGAGATGGTGTGGTTTCAGGGGCGCCTGCGGGTTCCTGCTGGGCCACTTTGCTTAGAAATCATCTGGGACCATCATGACAAAATTACCATTGGCCATCCTGGGAAAGCAACGACTTTGGAGCTAATTTGATGCACATACAATTGGAAGGGCTTACCTGTGCAGATGAGCAGGTATTTTAAAGAGTGTTTTATCTGCAAACAAATGAAACCAAATTGTAAACACTAGCAGGGTTGTTGTTACCAGTTTAAAAGGCTGAAGGGCCTTGGACTTTCCTATCAGTAAATTCCATTATAGAATTACCAGTTTCTGATGGTTATCATGACATCATGGAGGTAATGGATCATTTCACGAAGTTCGCCCACTTTATTCTTTGCAGAATAACAATAATCACAGATGAGATGGCTAGGCTCTTCGTCACTCATGCACTTGCGCTTCATGGGGTTCCCCAAGAAATTATTAAAGATTGGGGACCCCAGTTTACCTCCATCTTTTGGGAAGAGTTGTGTTGCTCTTCATATTAGCCCCAGCCATTCAACTGCCTATGACCCCCAATCAGATGGTGTAAAAATTTAATTTTTGGTCATTATTGGCAAACAACCCCAGTAACCATTTTACTGCATAGGTTTAGTTTCTTGTGCAAAACATCTGCGTTGTATAGTATATTAGATTAAAAATTGATATAGTATGACGACTATTATCCATAGTTAAGTGTGAATTCTTATATCTTGGCCAAACGCTCAGTCATTATTCCTGATTAGTTACTTGAAATGTTGTGATCTAGGGATTCGTTCCCTCATTCTATCCAACCCAATCTTCTCTGAGATTCCATGGTGACAGTCTCTTTGGTCCAACACACTGTTGACAGCAATCCTCAATTGTGTCTCCTTCTTCTCAAGATCCACGCTCAGATCTTTACTCTTTTCATTATGAGTCTTCCAATTATCGCACTCAGCAATAATATCCTTAAGAACAATAGCACAATTGAAAGCTGATAATAGTTTAATACTTAAACTATATACCAGATGAAAACTATAGAACTATATAACTCTGTTCTAAAACTCTGGTTTTAGCTATAACTTCTGGTTTTTTATTATAAGTGAATCCTAAGAAATTTATAGTGGGGATTCAGTTGCCTAACCCTTGGTTGACATCTCTTCAATGAAATGGCAGCTGTTGCCATTGAATCACCCATCCTCATCTCAGCAGCGATAGTCTTCCCCATCCTGGCTAGGATTCTATCATTGGACATCCTCAAGACCTAAACGGAAAGAGTCAGAAAATGTGTCCCTAACGTTTTCCTCTCAATCCAAGTGAACCAACCATATTTGGATAGCGACCTGCTTAGGTAATGGAATTTATTACACATCAAGGCAGATCACGCACCAACTGATTGATTTTCTAGTTGCAGGCGGCATCACTCGCCTCGCAACTCACTATTCATTCCCAATCAGTTGGTGATGAAACCTGACCAATGCCAATTGGTACACCTGATAGTTAATCACTATCAGATGCCCCTATTTCGTCGGCCACTCCGCCTGATGAGATATTAGGTATTCATCCCAATCAATCCCCGATGGATATGACCAGGTGAATATCCCAAAATCCCCCAAATGTAGTTCCTCCAAAACTCGGGCTAACCAATTTCCAATTCACTTCTCCTTAGGAAATTATCCCCTAGCGATTCCTGGTAATCTAGCAGGCTGGGTACATAGCAAAAATCCCAACACATCCCCCCTCTTGCCTAGATTTCCAAGGAGAAAAGGACTGGGGCATGAGAACACCACTTTGGACACTCAGTCAAATACTTCATTGGCTCAAGTGGAGTATGATTGTCAGTACTTAACGCTGTTCAGGATGACCTTTGGCATGTGGCGCTCTTCCTCTTCCTCCTTGCTACCACCTACTCAGAGTGCGGTCCACACAATCTACTGTCATGCTGGGCTGATCAATTTACTCATGACAATATTAGTTCTGGGATCCAGTTTTCATCCATTAGGACATATGACCCACTGTCATATTCAGGATTCTTGGTCCAGAATCCTTGATTTTCTGATTTTCTCCTCATCCTAGACAGGAGAATCTTGCCAATGATGTTTGTTTCGTGGCTCAATCAAAAATACTTATTTTTATTAGCCCTTGTTACTTCTCTAATAACCTCTTGGCTCAAGTCATCCCAAAACTTTCTCTTGGAGAGCTTATCCCATTAATTTTGAGATTGATTTCTCCAAAATTGGAGCTTAATGGATTAGAGAGTGCTTAATGTCGACTTCCATATAAGCCTGACATCCCCCTCTCTCATCCAGCTCACATGTCAAATTTCGAGTTGTGATACCAGTATCTTCTGAATAGTTTGCCTGATCAAGACCTCTGGCTCTTTCAGCAGATGAGTTGGGATGCATGGCAGAACCTCTTCTATGGTCCTTCCAGGACTCATATGCCTAGTCTGGCACCAGCGGCCAGTCCTTCTGTGAATTACTGGAACCAGTAACCAATCCTTCCAAAACTAGGCTAGCAATCATTTCAAACACTCGTGGCCAATTCTTCCTCTATTGTCAATTTCAGAGTTGGATTTTGAAACTCTTCTGAATTCAGCTCCTTTCGCTGATGCACTGACCATCATCATGGATGCTCCAGAGATTATGCCTTTTGCTCTTGATTGCTCTTTTCTTTTTGGGTCAGACCTGCTTCCTGAGTTCCTCTTCCAACTCGGACATTATTACAAACCATCTGTCCTGGCTACCGAGCTTGACATTGGTAACAGTATTTATTTTGAGCTTCCCTATACTGAACTCCAGGCCTAAGTCACCAAGGCTTTTTCCCTAGCGCTTAATTCCTCTGATATTGAGAAAATCCTAGATCAAAATACTGCCACTTATGCTCTTCTCTTTGCTGGCCAAGTTCTTCAAAGTTGGTCCAAGAAGCTTCCAGCCTCTCCCAGGTTTCACCATTCCTTCAGCTTCAGCTTCCAAGAAGCCCATAGTCATCTCTTGCAGGATGCCATTCACTCCCTGCACAACTATCTCTTTGCCGGCGCTTCCCATCAGTATCTTCCGCTGATGGCATTAGTAGGGGGCATGATTCAGCAACCCCTGTCAAGCATATCTTGTTTGCTGCCAGCCCATATGTCCAGTGTTCTTGATGAAGCCCGTCGTCAGGCACTCAAGACTAATTTTCTGGCTCCAGTACCATATTGGGATTACTTGGGGTTATTTGCTGATTGCCTCTTCTTATAAAGTTGCTTTCTCCCCACTCTGAGGTTTTGTGATTGGCTTCATCTGACATTTCAATTTTCCTTCCCCTAGTCACTTCCTTGAAGGGCTCTGCGTCCGCTCAAAGAACGTGGTTTTGTGTAGGTCTAGCCCTTGCTAGTGTCAATCTCACATTGATTTTGATGGGCTGTTCATTCCTACCGCGATCCATCTTCCCTCCCCAAGAGGTGACATAGGCGGAATCATCCCCATATCAAGGACAATTAATTAAAATAAAAGTTAAAAACTATATCAGTTTTTTCTATGCAGTTTATATTTTTTCCATTATCTTTTATCAATTTTTTTATTTTTATTCTTCTATTTTCCATGGGAATTGACCTTGTTTCAGTTCAGCGGTCCATCTTTTTTATTTTCCCCCAAACTGGGTCCTGGGTACTTAAACCTGGCAGTTTTCTATGGTTCAGATATCCTTTTCTCAGACTTAACCATCTAGATTGGTTCAGAGGTCCTTTTTTGGACTTGACCTAATCATCAGAAAATGACCAACAAAATGGTTCATTAGTCCTTTGGGAACTCTTTTAATATTTTCATTGATTTATCACTTCAGATACTTAGCATGGACTCGATTAACAACTCTTCCATTCAAGATATTCTTGATGTAGTAGGCATCAGTTGCCATCTTAGTGATCACTTCAAATGGACCTGACCACAATGCATCTAGTTTGTTTCTTCTTCCAAAACCATGTATATTTCAATAGGATACTCTTTTGCCTATTCGATATTCTGCAAAGGCCAGTCAGTTCTTATCATCCATCAATTATGCTCATATCCTTTTCTTCAACGTAGTATCAAATACTTGCAATTGCATATCAATCAGGATATTTGTCAGTTAGTTCAAGTACTGCTTGGCACTCATCCCTGACGTCGATTCCACCACCAAGTTTAAAATTGGCAGCAACGCGGCCTTCCTTACATTTAGCAACTCAAATGGCATTTTTCTATCACCATATGATGACTTATATCACAGGCAAACATCACTAAACTCAGGTATGTTCCCCACACGGAAAATCTTACTGAAACCAGCTTCCTCAGCGTTGTGGCCAGTGTTCCATTCACCCATTCTACCATTCCGTTCATCTCTTGCTGGTAGGGTACTGATGCAACTCCTCTGATCTCCATTATCTTATTCAATCATGGGATCACATGAGATGTGAAGTTTGTCTCACTATCACTAAGCAGGACCTGCGGGCATCCATGTCAATATACTACTTGATCCAGGATGAACCTCTCAGTGGTGTAACGTCTAATTTCATTAGGGCTTTCATCTTGATTCATCTCGTCAGATGGTCGATGACAACTATAATGTACTTGACTCCCCCTGTGCTCATTGTCAGAGGTCACATCACATCAATGGACACCGTATGCCAGGCAAATCCAGGGCGGACCAGTCAGTATCCAGTTGTATTCTTATGTGGTTTGTGAAGCTAAAACTCCACGCAACAAGCTAGATAATCTGTGACATTGTAGTTGATGGACTCCCAGTAGTAGTTATGGCAAATATGATCAATTGATATTCTCAGGCCTCCATGCCTGACAATTTTATAGCTGCTTGAACAATAGCTGCTCTTTCTGACGGCTTTGGGAATAATAACTGCTTCCCATTAATTGTCTTAAATACTTATCCATCCATGGTCTAGATGTTTTCCATTGCTTTTCTGAAGTGCACCTTGGATTTCTCAGGGATCATTCCCAATTTCTCCATCGACCATTCTCTGGAATAGCTCATCCACCTGCGGGTATACCATCTGGACCATTGGTAACCACAATAAGCCATCCACATTCTGGTGAGAAGCCTCCGCTCAGTGGACAATCTTGTAATCATAAGTCTGTAGCTTAAGTGCCCATCGGGCCAGTCATCCTTCTGGCTATCTCAAATTTTGAAGCCAACGCAACGAAGAGTGGTCCATCACCACTTTAAAGTGTGTTCCATGGATGTACACCTGAAACTGCTTACATGCATAAATGACCACAAGGTATTCACGCTCAGTAACGGTGTAGTTCCTCTCAGCAGCTGAGAGTATTTGGCTCACATATGCCACCAGATGTTCGTCCCCTTATTCATCTACTTGGCTTAGTATGGTGCCTATCGCCGTCAACAAAACATTGGTTTGTATAATAAACTCTTGATCAAAATTTGGATATTTCAGAATCAGAGAATCTATTAAATACCAGAGTAGCTCATCAAAGGATTCTTGGGCTTCTTCATTCATATAAATCCCTTTTTTGGATCCTTCAACAGATGGAATAAGGGCTCAGCTATTTGGGCGAAGTCCTAAGTAAATCTTCTGTAGTATCTGACCATCCCAAGGAACACTTGGATGTCTTGGACACTCTTCAGCACAGCCATTTGTTCTATGGCTTCTATCTTCTGAGCCTGCAGCTGCAATCCACTATAGTTGATCACAAATCCCAGATATTCCGACTCTTTTTTGAAGAAGTGACACTTCCTTGGCTTAATCTTCAGGTTTGCTGTGGACAGTCACTTGAATACTTCTTCTAAGTGGTGTAGGTGATCAGTAAATTTCCTATTGAACACATTTATATTGTCCAGGTATACCAGGATGCATGACAACTTCAAGTCGCTAAGTATGGTGTCTATGGCCCTCTGGAACATTGCAGGCGCATTACATAGACCCTGGGACATCCTCGTCAGTTGGTATAGCCCCTGTGCAGTAATAATTGCACATTTTCCTTGTCTTCTTTTGGAAAGTCGATTTTCTAATATCCTGAGATCAGATCCATAGCAGAGAAATACTTTGCTTCTCCCAATTGGTCTAGCACATCGTCAATCCTTGGTAGGGGATATGAATACTTCTTTATAATTTTATACAGCTTTTGGTAGTCAATCACCACCCAGTTGATGACATCCTTTTTCTTCATGATCAAAATCAGACTCGCCCAGGGACTCAACAACGGAACTAGAAGCTCATGCTTTACTAGTTTGCTGATTTCATCCTCCACTACCACTTCAATGGCTTTTGATCATTGGATTGGTCTCATTCTGATCAGCAAATTTTCCCCAGTGTCGACCTTGTAGATCACATCTCTTTCACATCTCAAGTTGTGGTCATCCTGAGCGAACATTTCCTGATACTTTTTGAATAATTTGAGCACCTCCTCTTGCTGGCCTTCAGACAGATCAGTGAGTTGCTCTCAATCAACCAATAGGATGATGCTCTCAGTTACCCCAGCAAGTAATCCCATCTCATCAAGAGTCCCAAAATCGTAAAATCTCCTCAATTCAGCCATTGGGATCATATGAACAAATGAATGATCTGATTCTTCTTGATCTTCATTGGGTTTTTCACTTAAGTTTGCCGGGAGAACTCTAAATTCTCCATAGCCTGGCATTATTATCTCAGGAGCCACCCAAGTCTCCACTCTGGACTTCTTCCAGGGGCTTCCAACTTCCCCATACAACAGCTCAGGTATCTCCAATGTCAACCCCGTGTTGACTATCATCTGCGATCCTAGTGGTATGGTCTTCTCATTCTTGATCCTCAGTGGAATTCCCCAGTTCTCTAGGATTTCTGCCAGCATTTCTCATCACTTCCTACCAACTAATTGGTACCAAATAGGGACAATGCCATCATTGTATATTAGATTGATGAAGTTGTTTCTTTGATTCATTGGAAAATCGCTATCCTTCTGATATACCAATGATAACGTCTGACCCAATATGGTCAATGTATTATCCTTAAAGTTTCATTTAACTCCGTACTTGTGTAGAAACTCCATTCCAAATAGTGTGTCATAATTTTGGTTGGCCAAAACTATTGCTGTCACAGATACCACCAATGACCCAAATCATAGTGGCAAAGCGCTATACGCTCCACAGGAGACAGTGGTGTTTGGCCCAGCTGTCCCATATTCCTTCTTATACTCCAAGTATGGTGAGATCTTCAGCCTCTTTACCAGCTTGGTTGAGACAATGTTGATGGGTGCTCCGCTGTTGAAAATCACCCTCACCTGCACTTGATTCACTTGTATGTCTATATATATACACTAGGAGTATTGCAATATAGTGTTTACTGAGTGAATAGTGGTGTTATTAGCTAAATCGAGGGTGTGAATAATTTGTGCCAATAAATCAGGAAATGATTCCTTTATCACGCTGAGGGGGATCAACAAATTGGCCTCATCTAACTGTACTTCAGATAATTTTTCAGAATTCTCAGCAGTTTGAATCTTGTCTGCCAGTTGTTGGGCATACAGCCGGGCAACTTCCTTGATTATCTTGGGATTGATTCTCTTTTCCTCGGCTCTGGTCACATCATTTACAACTAAATTGACCACTTGATACAGCTGACCTGTACATCATCATCTATGAACAGATTGCTGATATCAATTTCCGCAGTCATGATGTTGGGAGGAACAGGCTTCTCTGCAGCTCTAAACTGTTTCCCATCTAGGCCAGGGGCCCTTTTCCTGATTACTTGGTGGCAGCTGACTTTTTCTGGACCACGTTGATCTGATCCTTCAGATTCTTACAGTTTATGGTAAAATGTCCTTTTCCACCACATTAGTAGCAGACCTTTTCCTTCTTATTCTAAACGTCTGAATTCTTTGGGCTATTTCCCAGCACGATTCAGTTGGTCATCTCTTTAGCTCCTTCATTTCCCTTTGTGGGATTTGGATTGCACACCAGATTGGATTTGAAGCTTCTATTTGGGGCATCAAATGTCTCTCCCAATTTCTTCAAATTATCTACCATTTGCAAGGTAGTTATTTCTGTCATAAGCATGAAAGACATCATGCAATGCAAATTGTAATAGGGCCAAAGGGCCACTTTTAAGGCGATTTTGGCATCAAACTCATCCAGTACTTTCGCTCCAACCAGGATCTGCGACTCCTGGTAAAACCAATCTGTGAAGCTTGCTAGAGACTCATCTTTATGGAACTGGATTCCTATATTCTTCTGTTTGCACTTTGACATGCGCATCAGACTCCCAAATTCTTTCATGATGGCTACCTTTGCCTCTGCATATGACCATCTGTCCCCCTCCAGATAAGGTAACACTAAATTCTGACAGTCAGTGTCTAGGCAAATCATGACTATCAACGCTTTTTGACGATCCCCATAGCCATACATGAGCATATCAAACAGTCAAAAAATGTTGGAGCATTATCCTGATGGAACGTTGGCAATTTTAGTGTTGCCTTAAATTCCTCTGAGTTATCTCTAGCTAATTCTCTAGGTTTGGAAACTCAGCTAACTTGAGTATTGACTTTGTGCATCATCTCCAAAATGGCAGCAAAAGTGGGTGGCATGTTCCTTGGGGTATTCAACTTCCCAAGTATCATGCGAGGACTTCTTTCTTCAGCATCACTTGCTGTATCTGGATTACAACCACATTTGTGAGTGTTAAGTTCCTCCACCTGTTTGATCAGTCGCTCTATATCCTCACTGAAATTTCTCAAACAAACACAATCTGCTTCTCACTCTGTTAACAGGCATAAGACCTCTCAAATGAGATCCCCTTCTTTCTTCTTCAATGAAGTTACTTTCCCTAGTAACTTGTTCCCAAAGCTTGCAACATTATCTATCCCTTCCTCCACCTTGGCGACTTGTTCTTACAAGGCTGCAAAGTCCTGATGATCCGCTGAGTTTAGAGCATTCTAATTCACAGTGGCCAATTCCATCCACAGTTTGCATAACTCATCCTTGTATGACATTCTTATAAATTCTTTAACTCAAATACCCCTGTAGTGAGCACCAACTTGTAAAAATTACTTATTGGTTATTATTGTCAAACAACCCCAGTAACCTTTTTACTGCACAGGTTTGGTTTCTTGTGCACATCATCTGCGTTGTATAGTATATTAGATTATCAGTTGATAATAGTATGATGACTATTATCCATAGTTGATTGTGAATTCCTATATCTTAGCCCAACGCTCGGCCAGTATTCCCAATTAGTTACTTGAAATATCGTGATCTAGGGATTTGTTCCCTCATTCTTTCCAACAATCTTCTCTGAGATTCCCTGGTGACAGTCTATTTGGTCTAACACACAGTTGGCAGCAATCCCCAATTGTGTCTCTTTCTTTTTTTAGATCCACGCTCAGATCTTTACTCTTTTCACTAAGATTCTTCCAATTATCGCACACAGCAATAATATCCTTGAGAAGAATAGCACAATTGAAAGCTGATAATAGTTTACTACCTAAAATATATAACAGATGAAAACTATAGAACTATATAACTATGTTCTAAAACTATGGTTTTTACTATAACTTATGGTTTTTTTATTTATAAGTGAATCCTAGGGAATTTATAGTGGGGATTCAGTTGTCTAACCCTTGGTTGACATCTCTTCAATAAAATGGCAGCCGTTGCTATTGAATCACCCATCCTCATCTCAGCAGCGATGGTCTTCCTCATCCTGGCTAGGATTCCATCATTGGACATCCTAGAGATCTAAATGGAAAGAGTCAGAAAATGTTTCCCTAACGTTTTCCTCTCAATCCAAGCAAACCAACCATATTTGGCTAGCAACCTGCTTAGGTAATGGGACTTATTACCCATTAAGGCAGGTCACACACCAACTGATTGATTTGCTAGTTGCAGGCGGCATCACTCACCTCACAACTTGCTATTCATTCTCAATCAGTCAGTGATGAAACCTGACTGATCCCAATCAGTACACATGATAGTTAATCACTATCATATGCCCCTATTTCATTGGCAGCTCCACCGGCAAGATCTTAAGTATACATTTGGATTGATCCCTAACAGATACAACCAGGCAAATATCCCCAAATCCCCCAAACATAGTTGCTCCAAAACTTGGGCCAACTGATTTCCAATTCACTTCGCCTTAGGAAATTGTCCCCTAGCGATTCCTGGTAATCTAGCAGGCTGGGAATATGGGCAAAAATTTCAACAGATGGTTTAGACTGAATGAGTGAACCAGTGCTTGGAACAGCTCCAGCAGTGTTACACTGCCGCAGATCATTAAGATTGGGCTCCTCACCTTCTTATGGCCCAGTTTAGCTACAATAACACTTTGCATGCTTCTATCGGTTGTTCCCCATTTTTCACCAACCATGGTTTAAGCCCCACCTTTAACATGGAGCCCACTTGTGGATCTAAAGTTGAAGTGGTGGTGGACTTTGCCAAGACTATCAAGAAAGTACACCAGGGGGTTTCCACAAGTTTTGAGGTGGCAATGAAAATATACAAGGAGAACACTTATGGTAAGTGATGAGTGGGTCCAGCATACAAAGAAAGGGATCTAGTGATGCTTGATGCCTGTATTATCCCTATCAAGCAGCCATACAAAAAGCTGGGACCAAAGAAGATTGGCCCTTACTGCGTGGTTAGAAAGGTGGGCCACGCCTCATACCAGTTAGATCTTCCCTCTTCATTTTGAATCTTTTCTGTCTTTCATGAGAGCAAATTGACATTGTTTGAGGGCCCCCACCAGAGTCTCCTGAGGCTTATCTTTAGATGGGGCACCAGAGTGGGAAGTGGAGAAAATAGTAGCCTCCCACCAAATTAAAAGAAGGCTTGAGTACCTGGTATCTTGGAAAAGATTCAAAGCTGCAGAAAACAGTTGGGTACCAGCTCATGACTGTGTGCATGCCCAAGACCTGATCAATGCATTCCACAAGCATTTTCCCAAGGCTGCCAAATCTCAATCACAGAAACCATTGTCACAATGAAGTTGGCCCCAGCCTAAAAGAACATTTCCTTGGCATAAGCCTCTGGAGGGGGGTGGAGCTCTAAAAGGAGGAGAGGGTAATGCCATGGCTGGAAAATGACATAATGACGGAACTAATACAAGGGACAAAGCTGCATGTCAGAAGGCCAATAAGGTGAAGGTGGCTGGCCACCCTGACCTCAAGCATACCTTGGATCAACGCTGGGTGAAGGCAAGATATGCCCAGGTTGGGCCCAGGTTGGTCCTAGGGATGCAAGAGAAGTTTGGCCCTGAATAACAGCAGGTGCTTTAAAACAAACCTGCTTTGCATTAAATAAAAACGGTTCAGTTTTGAGATGAATGGGGTCTTGAAACCCATTCAGTTTTTGAAATTTCCAGCTCAGGTCAGCCACTCCTACAATCAATTACCCAAGTTAGGTCAATTACCAAGTACATATATTGCCTGATGGAAGCGTGCACCTATTGGTGCACCTCAGTTTAGTCCTGTTTCTTTCAATTGATTGTTTCCCAGATTTCCTTAAATTCCTCATATTGAGACCAATCTCTCCCACTGGTTGACTTCCCTAATAATAAACCCCTTCACTAGTACACCATTTTTATCTATGTCATCATGGATGATCCTGTGCACAGACCTCTTTGAGGAGGCCTCATGCTATGTTAACCATTTGATTTTAACCACTTTAAATCTATCTGCCCATGCACCGTTGGGCTTCTCAGGTTCCCTCCAGCCTAGGGCGCCTATACACTACCACTCTGAGCACCTCATGGCTTTCTTTTGGGTACTCCATCACATGATAACCATTTTAATCTAAGTTATTCTAGCTCAAGCAACCTCTGCAGGGCTCTAATAACTTTAGACTAATGACTAGTTCCCCAGGATTAGCCCAGTGCACCATGCACTACCACTCTGGGAACAGGAGAGTTATAGACACTCTCCTTACATATTGAATGTTAAGCTCTCAAGCAGGTGGGGTTATTGAAACTTTATTTTTTAACCAAATATATATAATATAACTTTAAATTGATATATAAAAGGCAACTTTATTATCTTCTTAATCACATAAGCTAGCAATTTAAGATCTAATATGGCACCATCTAGTACTAAAAAAAGATCTAATATGGCAGTAAATAGTTTATAGGCACCTACTAAAGGCTATATAGTCATCTAGATGAAGGATCTATTCTATAGCCAGGTGGTGAGCCTTTTTGATGATAATATTTCAGCCAGCCGTTTGAGTTTATCCAATTGGTTCAATGGGGTTAATAGGTTTGGTATACAAGGGTGGTTAGCTTAACATGGTATAACTGGCTACCAATCTGCTGCAGGTTTAATTTATAACAGGTTAAAACCTATACTGGCTAACACATGACTTGTTTCCTCCATTCCCCCTTATTATTTATACTAAGGATTGAATAAAGATGTGAAGGTAAAGGTATAGATGAAAATAGGGTGGTTGCCTAGCCAGATGAAACCTGTAAATATTGGTGTAGGTTTGGTTGGTAACCAGGTTGAAACTTATACTATTGAGGATAAAACCATGTTATTCCAATCCCCTCATGATACTATTTTATAAAGGTTATAAAAGGGATGATATTAAAATAAAGGAAGATGATGTGGTTGTCTACCATGGTAGTTCCTGCTACCCTTAAATATTCACCTTAGAGGATAGTTTTTCTAAATGATTATGGGTATTTGGTCAATTTTATAGGTTTGATGGTTTTTGCTGTGGTTGATGGTTATCTATAATCTAATTTGAAACGATTCAAGGCATCCGATAAATAATAACCACCATAGCGAAGCTCAGGGAGGGATCTGGCAGCTAGTGCCTGATAATTTGCCGAACTTCGAGGTGGTGATAACACTTCAACCCATGATACTTCGAGGTGGTAACACTTCAACCCATGATACTTCGAGGTGCTAACACTTCAACCTATAATAATTCGAGGTGTTAACACTTCAACCCATGATACTTCGAGGTGGCAACAATTCAACCCATGATGGAACTAGGTCCAGTAACCTTCACGAGAATAGATAAATTTGATTAACTCCGATCTGAGGCATCTAAATTTTATATACGCTACAAAATATATCCGAATTCACTGGAACCTCAGCTATCCAACTTTAGCTCTTTGTAGGCTCGATCGGCTGGGAGGTTATTTTCACCCCACGAAGGTTGAGTTACATAACCTTAACATGGGCGTCCCCAAACTACTCGCCTGGCTCAAGTAAGGTTATACCCCTGATAAGCTTTACCCGTGGGATCCGAGATAAACTCACCCCTCCGATAAATCTTTAAATTATCGTTTATTGAGTTGGGGTTTTTAAATTAGCCCAACCAAATTTAACTTTTGCTGGGGTGTACCGCCACCCCGGATTGGGTATAATTTATACCGTCGATAAAGTTTTAGCGGTTGCTAATCAGGTTGCTCAAACGACCGAGACTCATCTTATCGTTAGGAACCGTTACCCGGTTGCGTTTGGACCCTTTAAGCCTAACGAGCTCCCTCCTATCGGTACCGACCAATTTTTATTATTACGTTCTATATGTATTTAGCTTTGGGTCATTTTTATTATTACGTTCTATATTATTTAGCTTTGGGTCATTTTTATTATTACGTTCTATATTATTTAGCTTTGGGTCGTCTTTATTATTACGTTCTATATGTATTTAGCTTTGGGTCGTCTTTATTATTACGTTCTATATGTATTTAGCTTTGGGTCGTCTTTATTATTACGTTCTATATGTATTTAGCTTTGGGTCGTCTTTATTATTACGTTCTATATGTATTTAGCTTTGGGTCGTTTGGGTGGGTTTGAGGGGTTGCTGCTTTATGGTACTTTGTTTCCAAAGTTCTCCGGGGCTATAGTTTAAGGCTGCCCTTTTGATCCATACCTTTTAAGTGGGTAGGGTTCACGGTGTCGGCGTGATTCCGGACTTCCCTGGCTTCAGTTTTGCGCAAGGGGTTTCTAGTTGGATAGTTTCCCTGAAGCAACTCGGGCTAAGTTGGGCAGTTTACCTTTGCTGAGTTGTATACTGGCGGTTGTCACTAAAAGTGACCCGTTCCAAAGCTTTAAGCGGCCCTTGTTCGCCCACTTCCCCCAACGCGAGTTGTAACTTGGTATTCCAGATAACCTCTACATCGACCTGAACGGGCTGCTCCACGTCGCCTTTAGGCGGTACGGTAAACGGAGGTATGGCAACTCGCTCAAGAAGGTCTCGGCTTCGTTGCTTAAGGATCTGGATAAGGCTATCCAGGACTTCCGGCCCCGGCACCTGATCTACATCGCGGTGGACGGTACGGGCCACTGGCGAACTAACCCGTTTCAAGGGGCGGCCCCCTCGCGAAGCTTGCCCAGCAGCGCGCCAGGCGTTTTGCCACGGCCAGGAAGAGGCTTCGCCTGGCCATCGTCCAACAGCGGTCTGCCGTCGTACCAAAGGAGGGCCACGAACTTGGGTTAGGGGAGCTGGATGGAGCTGAACTGGATGGGCTTGAGCAAAAGTTTGAGGGGTTGGGGGAAGATGAAGAACATGGAGATGCCGAAGTAATTGATTTTGATATTGCGCCCTCGGAGTTACCCCAAGATGAAGAGTTCTCAAGGACGTGGCTCACCCCCGGTACAAAAGCCAAGTGGCACTAACGGTTAGGCACCGCCTTTATGAGGGAACTGTCGGCCCAAATCCAGGAGTTCATCTGCAAAAAGATGAGCAGCAGCAAACCACGGGACGAGAGTTGGAGAAGGCCCCAGATCCTCTACTCGGGCCACGATGTACCCGGGGAGGGGGAACACAAGATCATCGCCCTGATGCGTGACTTAAAGGAGCATCCGTCGGGCGGGGGCATAACGCACTGCATACTTGGCAGCGATGCCGACCTGGTGGTGCTCGGGCTGGCCCTTGGCGCCCCCAACGTGTATGTCGCGCAGTGTTCAGAAGCCTTCAATCTGTACGAGGTGGCGTTTGTCAGCGCGCTTGCGGAATGCATCGGGCGGGATCTGGGCCCCACCTGGGACCGCCGGCGCATCGTCAGCGACTTTGTCATGCTCCTTACCTTGTGCGGAAACGATTTCCTCCCCCACCTTCAGGAGGTTGCCATCGAGGGGGGCGGCTTGGACAAAGTCATGCAGACCTACGCCTACCACCTCGAGACGGAGGGATCCTACCTAACTCAGGATGCGTGGGTCGATTTGGGCCCCCTGCAAAGGATGCTGCAGTTCTACCCGGTGCTCGTGCCCACCCCAGAGGTGGACCGGAATATGACGGGTCAGCTCAACGGCTTGCTTGGTAAGGGGGATCCGTCACCCTAGCCGTGGGCAACTATTTCCAACGGGCCCTTCTCCAGGATGCCCACGCTACGCGCAAGGTGGAGGTGGAGCCTTACTATTGTCTGGAGGAAAAGCATTGGAAGCTTCTCACTTCCCAGCAACTGGCCTCGGGCCTCGCCGTTAAGCTGACCAGCAATAAACCCGCAACGGCATTCAAACCCATAGCTTACCCGGCTAAACGGCGCAAGCTGGATGCCGGCGCGGGAACCTTGGCTGCGGCTGCGTACTTTCGGGGGCTTCAGTGGGTGCTGCAGTACTACCTGCTCGGTATCCCGTCCTGGGACTGGTTCTACCCTCACCAAAGTGCCCCCGCCATCGGAGACCTCCTTACGCTCAAGTGTTCTGAGCGCGCCTTTAGTTTGGGCGCCCCCTTTCGCCGTACGAGACGCTGCTGGCCCTCCTCCCGCCGACCTGCGCTAACCTGCTACCGCCCACTTTACGCCCATTGATGGTGGGTGATGATTCTCCCCTAAGAAGCTTTTACTCGCTCAAGTCCACCGCGAAGCTCCAAGTCTCACACTTCCGCCAGATCCTCTCAGGTAGCGTGCCATCTACCTTAGCTAAGTCTATGTGAAGACCCCACGTTGCCCTACGCCGAGTTCCTCCTGAAGGATAACAGCTGGGGGTTTGCGACCAGGGTTGTTAAAGGTAAACTTGAGTGGATGATTAACGCGTTCAGGGCCGGAACCCAAATTTGTAGGCCCGGCCGTGCTGGATAAGGGGGTTTATGGATGCCCGAGAGGGTTTAGCCCACTGCCCAATCGATTCCGATCTTTGTCGTGCGTGCCTCTGCTCGCGCTGACCTCGTTTTCAGCTGGGAAAAGGTAGGCTGCCTTTCACGCTTTAACCTCCAGCCACCCCGCCACCCAGTTCCTTTACCTTGCCAACCCCTATAAGCACGTCAACCTGAAGCACCTTGCGAATATCGTGTTGAAGCGGCGCGGCATCTTGGGTAGCGAGACCAAGTTTTATACGCTGACAGGTTTAGTTGGCTGGCCCGTCGTCAAGGCTGGCAAGCCGGTTCGCCTGACGACCTGCCAAACCCAGTACCTCGTTAAGGCTGGCAGCGTGGTGGTATTGCCGCTGTCCCCGCAAGAGCGGGAAAGGTGGCCGATGGCGGCAGGTTTGGAAGCCCGGCGCCCTTATGAAGCCTTTCGCGTCAAGGTTGGGCCGATCGGGGTCCTGATCCACTACCTTACCCGAGGCGCGCCCAAGTGTAACGGATGCCAGCTTCCACTCGAGCACGTCGCCCCCCTCCAGACGCTTATCAGTTCGCCTTCCATCATGGCCTACCAGCCCAGCCTACCCGCGCTCGGGAATGGGGGCTGCTGGGTCTGCTCGGCGGCCAAGGTGGTTCCGCCACCTAAGCTGAAGAAGCCGCGGCATCGGCACGCCCTTAACCCCCAATAGCTAACCTTTCCAAGTAGCATGATTGCTCACATGAAATAATTGGAAGGTTGTTTTAGTTAAGTACTATAAAGGATAAATCTATATACCCTAGGGTAAATAGTTTGATTTGACGTCATAGTTGAGCGGCCTGACAACTAGAAAGTTTAGAGCCGCTTACAGGGATCAAGCCTTTTCAGCTCGGAAGCAATATAAATTTACCTTTAACATGCACCCTACGAGGTATCCAACTGGATCTCGCTTAGGGAAACTGCTTAGGGAAACCTCCACCCCTTTTGAAACGGGATTGGCAGCCGTTAGAGGGTAGAACTAAAGTTTATGCCTCAACTTTACCAAAGAGTTTTTGTGAATTTGCCAGAACAGGCTACCACTCCAATAACTTCGCCCATCGGTCGATTCGATAAGCCTTTGGGACGGAGCCAAGCTCACTTTATACTTTATGTAGTTAGCCACCGATTGTCGGCCATATCTTGCACCCAGGGAGGATTATACCCGGGTACCGATAGCCATACTAATCGGGTGCTGGATGGCCATTTCTAAAAACGGCTTGAGGACTATCAGTCTGACGGTTAATGCTCACCGTGGCTAGGTTTACTAGCCAGTAGAAGTCAAAAAGGGGGTAGAAAAGATACCAAGGGTACCCTTACATAGAGATACTTGTAGGGTGCCCGTTGACCATCCGTTGACATGACCATGGTCTCATGAGACTTGGGCCACATTTAGCTCCAGTTAACCTGGGATTGTTCACCCTAGAAGTGGTAAAAACAGGGGTGGCAAGACATAAAGCACAACTCTTAAATCTAGGTAAAACCTATCCAAAGCAGTGGGTAAGAAGTACCAGTGGTGGAGATTGAAATGGTGAAATGGTAAAGGAAGATGAGAACAGGGGCCATACGACCAGAACTACAGTAGATCAGCTGACCCAAAATGGTGGGGTTGGTAGAATTTATATAGTTATCTGATCTTAAAAAATTCAAGCTTAGACGACTTTTTAAAGTTCAGCTTATTGGTTGTAGTGGTTTATGGGCGTTGAAGGAAACTGGGTAGTTGCCCATCTTTTAGTGTTCGGTTAACTTAAAACGATAAAATGACTTATTACATTTTTTAGGTTTGTCATAATGCAAGATTACCTCTTATGCGATGAAAAATCCAATTATTTCCATTTGGGGTTAAAGGGTTGCCTTGGCTATCAGGTTAAGCTTACTTAGATGGCTTCTTTGAGCCCCCACCTCCTTTACCTGTTAAGTTGCTTCCCCGAGGACTTCGGTTCATCGGAGGTTTGCTTCTCTTGATCTGCGCGTTTTTGGGTTGTTATAATTTACCTGTTTGAGGGACTTGTATACCAACCATCGTAGAACCTACACTGGTCATGTTTTCCTAAGGGCAATCTCTGCTTTGGTGGTTCTCTTTTGTGCACTTGGGGTTAAAAGTAATGACATCCTATGTGTTGTTTACTAAATTATCACTGGATAGATCCCAATTATCTGTTAACTCTATTTTATTTCTATTAAAATAAGGCTGACTCCTTTTTCAATCAGATTTACCTTTTTGAGAGAGGTTAAATTGCAGGCCTTGTTGGTACTGCTTGTGGTTTGGTTACATCTGTAACAATCTGGACTACCTTGGATCATCACATTATCCTAATTAGGGATGATACCAGTTTGGGATGCCTCCTTAAGGTTGGCTCGCCACTTATCTAAACCTTGGACCTCTTTTATAATTTTGGGGATGGTTTTCAATGTCCATAAATCCGAACTTCCAAATTATAAATGGAAGACCTTATAGAGCCAAAGCTTTGAAAAAGAAGCCCCAGTTGAAGCCATGGGAGGCAATCCTATAGATAGGGCTTCCAAGATGGCCAAGATCTCGGATCTGTTTGGCTCCATTAAAAAATGCATGAAGAGGTTGGCATGTAAAAAGGTTAAAAAATGAGCCACATTCCTTATAATCAAACTATTGCAAAGTTAATCAAAGCTGAGTGCAGGGCTTCCATTTTTTGTGACTCGATGGTGCGGTGCCCAAGAAGAATTGACAGCCAATCCTTGCGATGGTCTAAGACTTGAAGCAATCACTTTATCTATTTTTTAGGGTGCCAAGTCACGTTAGATCCCTTCGACTAAATTACCCTTCCTATGGTGAGAGAGATGAAGGAACTTATTAAAGCAAAGGTACCAAAGTAGAGATATCAGATAAAGTGGCATAACTTTAACTTACTATAAACTAGGGGTTTTTATATTACATACATTATAAGCCTAGTTAAGAAAAGTTCAACGAAATTAATGGAGGGAAAGATTTGGATGGGAGACCCTTGGTCAGGTAATGTATCTATATTTAAAATTACCTTTGTAGCATATTTTTGTAAGGTAGAGGAGATAATTTTGATGAACCAAATCATATGATTTGGTACCACTTAGATCAATCCTTGAGCCGATTCTTGATTCTTACCCTTTTGAGGGTACACCTTGATTTACCAATGTGTATATCACTTAATATAGTGTCTGCTTGACATTTTGATGAAACTTTGCTTGAGCTACTCAGGACTTCATCTAAGGGTATTTTGGGCTCAAGTCCAATGGAATTACCCAAGTATTGAGTTGACCCTTATCAACCACATAGTTTCCTATATAGCTATCAAAGGGAGTTCTCTAGCCCCCTTTCAGGCCTAGGCATCAACTCACTTGTGTGATTCAGTTGTTTATGATGTTTCCTATCATGTCTAAATCTCTGGTTTCTGACATCACCCCCTTTGAGAATAAAAGTAGGGGAGTACCAATGTAGGAATTGGCTACGCATGCGGTTGATAATCACTGTACTTTCTAAAAGCTTGATTGCTTATTCAGTACTTATTTGTAGGTTATAGTATTTGATCCATCCCAGATGGAATCCATCTATCTTCCTCAGGGCACTATACGCTTGTGGTAGTATGCAACAAAATCTGAAATGGTAAAAGCATGTAAAGGTGGCAGGATGCATTTGCTGCTTGGCCTCTACTAATCATCTTGGCTAGATTTGTCATTGCATCCACTAATTGTCATATAATCTTTCTAGGCTAATCTTCATAGCACTTCTTAGGCTCTTTGATATCATCACTGATAACTTTAGAAGGCAAATAGTACTGGGATGCCAGGCTCTCTTCTGTATAAGGCCTTGAAGGGTGATAATTTGATGATGTGATGGCAACTTATCCTTTAAGCCATCAAAGCACCTGGGAGGTATTGATCCTAGTGTAATGGATTGTAAGAGGCTACCTTGAGAAAATATTAAAATAATGTTTCATTAACTCTTTCTTACATCATGTTAGTTGATATATATTGGGCGCTGTAAATAGTTGTCAAGTTCCCATGCTCATAGCTAAGGTTCTCATAACTCTTGAAGTAAAGTTTTTCCATTATTACATAGCAATATCCGTAGATACTGTACCCAGTGAATATATATAGAAATTAGGAGCTGGCGGTAGCCTTGGCATCCTGCACTGGAATGAAGATTGTTTTACCCACTTTGTAAGATGCTCAACCCCTAAAAGGCTATATCAATTTCCTCATGTGGATTAAGACAGTGGACCAATGAAATCTAAACTGATGGTATGGGATGGCTTCTGAGGGGTCATAAGCTGATACTTGCACTTGACCTTATGCAGCCTTTGTCTCTGAAAAGTTACTGGCGTCTAAGGCTTCCACTAAGGAAATCAGTATTCCTTATCAATAGTATCAATGCTTGATCCATCTGTTTGTTTTTCTGGCTACTCCATGTCCTAAGGTATTGTTTGCTTTCATTATAACTGGTACCCGTTCCAAAGGTCGCAAGTAAGGTAACCAGTCAACTTTGACTTGTCTGTTTGATAACCTGTTGAGAACTAAATTATCTTGTGAGTAAATTTTAGAATTTTTGAACTGGATCATCTTCTTTTTTTAGTACTAGATGAACTGGATCATCTTCATCCTCCCAAAAAACCTGGCTTCATGAGTGGGTCATGTAACCGTTCAGCTTTGCTGTTATCTAGATTATTAAGTGGCTATTGGACCAGTCTATCTACATTCATGCGCTTTGTTCCAGCTCAATGGACAAAGTTCTTATCATAGTGCTGAAGTTTGAGATCCCATCTGGCTAATCTTCCCATTGTATCCTTCATGTTTTACAGCTACTTTATTGAAGCGTGATCTGTAACAACTGTAAAGTTTACGCTATACAATAAGGGCCAGAAATGTTTACCGCAAGTAGAACCGCTTGGATTCTTTCTCATGACACTGTAATTGTTCTTAGCCTAAAAGCGTCATGTTGTAATAGGACACCAGATGGTTGATGCCCAATCCATCTAGTTGGGAGATAATATCCTCTATGACTAGATTGGGGGCATCTGTGAAAATGATAAATGGCTTCTCATAGCTAGATATCATAAAGTTGGTCCTCTTTTTAACAAATACTTCATAGCATCAAATATAATTCTATGCTCCACGCCACATATAAAAGGTGGGTTTTTGGCAATCAAACAGATGAGAGGTTTGGCGAGTAGAGTAAAACTAGGGATAAATTGATGGTAATCACATCAAGTCTAATACATGGAATCTCTGAGAATCTTTATCTCAGGAATCTTAAGATCATTTCAACTTTATCATATAGGTTTAGTTTCTTCCCGTGTGTTGGGATTCTCAACAGTTTAAATGAAGCCTCAACTTGGGGCTTCAAACTTGCTACTTATTTGGGCAATATCAACCTATATTTACTATTATTGATCTACCAATTGATGCTTTGTTAGGTCTAAAGCCCAAAATCTTTATAACTTCAATTTACTTAGCATCGTCCAAATTTAATTAATATTGGACAAACTTGAGATAAATTATCAAACTGCTCCACTAATTGATAATACTGGCTGATAAACTCTATAACCAATACTCTACTCTGGAGGGAATGAATCCCTTATTTCAATGTTATCTTATCTCAAACTTCACCTTATCTTATGAGTACTTTATCTGTTACTTACTTCCATTTATCCTCTAAAAGATTTAGGATAATATTTCTTAATCTATTCCCAATTCCACCAGGGTACATGCCGATCATTCCTTATATCCCTTATCTTATCTTTTCTCTTCTTAGCACTATTTAAGGTGCTGATTATTTGATTAATAAAATAACTTTTACAATTTTACCTTTAATTAGGCTCTTCATAAAGTTCACTCTCTAAATTTTAGGACCTCTTAACCAGTGTGGTTAAGTCCCTAACTATTAACTTTTGGGACCTCTGAACCTGCTTAGGTTAAGTCCCTACTTATTAACTATTAGGACCTCTGAACCTGTTATTAAGGTTAAGTCCTCCTCTCGCCTGTCCACCTCAGCAAGCTTTGAAGGACCAGCCTTCAGGCCTCCCTCAGTCCCAATACCGTGATATGGCATATTTTTAGAAATTAAATTGCTGTTGGAAGAAGGTCTAGTTTGCTGGCTTTAGTTTGATGTTGTTCACTCATATTTGTTGGCAAACTGGCTTGAGATGGTCTAGATGATCAGTAAAAGTATTTGAGAACACTGTTATTTCATCTATGTATATATCATGCAATTCAGTTTGAAATCTTACATGATATGACCATTGCCCAATAAAATAGAAAGGTGTATTGCTTAATTCCTGAGGGCTGGGTAGGTTGAGTAAAACTTTCCATGCATATCAATGCGCATTTTTCTTGGTCCCCCAGCACTAAATCTATCTGCCATGAGCCACTGGCGAGGTCCATTGCATGGAAGAAATTTGAGCTGGATATTTAGGCCAGATTATCACCAATTCTTGAGATCAGATAGTTGTCCTTCTTTGTTGGGTTATTTGCTTATTAAATTTATCACTATTGAGTGATCATCATTCTTCTTTGTTATGAGTAAAAGAGGGGATAACCATGGACTCTGGGAGGGCACAAGTAAGCTAGCAACACTTGTTGCTTGAGACCAGTCTTCATGTGTTGCGCCTCTACTTTCAACTTCCTATATGTATTAGATTGTATTGGGGTTAATCTCATAAATCTATACCATCTATCCAGTTCTTCATGTCATCATAGTCAATATCTGACGTTGAGAAAACAACTTATTGATTTTAAAGTAATCAACGCACCTTATCAAGTTCCTCCTATTTTAACCTTGTTATAAATCTGTCAGGATCAGTTGTAATCTAGTGAAGGGTTGCACAGGAGGGTTTCCCATTGATGCAACGGAAAGACAATATGAGGATCGTCATTACTCAAAAAAACATAATAAAATATAAAATGAAGACAAAGGCTTCAGCGCACACTATCTTTATTTAAGTGACAGAGTCCAAAACTGGTATCTTTTTTGTTTTACACTGTAGAATCCACTAAATGTTCTCAACTAAAAGCCTTCTTATTTCTCTTTATTTGTTTCCCCTTTTGCCTCATCTCTCTGGCCACTCTTTGACCCATCATTTGAGATTATGATATGACTAGACAATAAGCCCCAAATAGCTGCAGTGGATTGGCTAAAATACGTCAACCACAATTTAATAATGTGTGAGTATTCAAGCACCTTGACTTAAGGCAATACTGATCCTAGGACAGATAGTTATTGAATTGCCTCCAAATAAGATGATAAGGTGATATCAATCTATAATGAATATTTGTAAGTCGCCTTTAATTTAGGCGATATTGAATTTAAAAATAGTAGACCATGCTGGGACCTCACAGTTATGATGATGAACCAATGAGATACATGGTAATAATAGCCTAAGAAAAAGGATTAGTACTGACCAAAGTTGCTGACATATAAGCAAGATGAGAAGATTGAAGGGGAGAATTGTTAGTTGGAAAAAGAGAGCGGAGCAGAAAGAATCGGCTAATACTATTTAATTAAATAAAGGGGTGTGGTTGGGGCTATTTGCTCCATTTTAATTAAGCCTTTAAGTCGTTTTGAGGACTAGTGACCCCAATATTGTCCATCCGGTGCTCAATGGGAACTGACCCTATGCAAACCATTAGGGCGTATCACAACAACCTTGTTAAAAATTTTAACATTGATGCTTACTACAAGGGGCCTATTAATCAACTAACAAAAATAAAAATTAGGACTCTCCAGTTTCTGGCCATGCCACATCAGGACTGCATTGATGGGGAATCCTCAAGGCACACTGCGCCAGCTGAGTATGGAGAACTGAAACTTGCTTTAGATGCTGTTCTTAAGAAGCAGAATGAGCTTCTTCAGGAACGTAATGATGTAATGAACCAGCTTGATGACACGTTCAGCCAATTGCAGGTCCTTGGACACTGAAACAGGCAACTTACTAATCGCCTGGATGAAACCACCAAATGTCTACAGTGTGCAGAATGGAAGTTGAACAGCACCTCCCACCCTCATCGCCCTCAGTGGGAAGTGGATGAACTACAAGGGGCCACTCTGGAAGAATTATATTTATGATGAATACGAGGCTGGTACCCAGTTGAGGAGTCATTCACCAGAACTGCAGGAAGCCCTAGATATGATTATGTATTGGTGAACCAATTCCCCCAGGTGAATGCATTACTGCCCACTGAGGGGGCCCACATTAACGCTGAAGCAGCGGACAAGCCATGCGCCACCGGCCCTACTGAACCAGCATCTTGATGCAATACCGCCTATGGGTCTTATCAATTCCTCAATACACTCCAAAAGCTCACAGTTACAAGCAGGAGGAGGTTTGTATCAATAAGCTGTCTCCATTTGACCACGATTGGAACATTCATGGGTTCTTTTAATGATTTGAGTTTGCAGCAGAAGGAGCCTCAGATTGGCACAAGGCTAGGTTGCTGATATCCGCCCTGGATGTTGGAAATGCCAACCAAGTCACTTGCTATCTTCAAAGCGGTTCTTTTACATACCAAGAAGTGAAGGGTACAGTGCTGTGGTAGTTTGCAGGTACTGCAAAGATGTTGTAGTGGAAGGCTGAGTTCTTGACCATTAGGTTCCAGCATAATGAGACCCTCACTGCGTTTGCTAAATGATTTATGGTGGAAGACCACATGTTAATTAGGGTGGGGACTTGATACGAATCTGATGTGGACATTGTGATGACCTCTGCGGTGAAGCCATACCACAAACTGTACAATGTCATGGTGTTGATTTTGGAGAATGACATACCCCTGCTCAAGATTGTTCAATTTTTATGTCAACTATCCACTACCTTTCCTCCGCCTAATACCGAGTGGAAACATACTGCAGCCATTGTCAGATCTAATTTTGGGGAAATTCACCCATCCTGTACAGATTCCAACTAGTGACCCCTAGCCTTATTATAACTACTCTTCTCATCCTTGGCTAAATTACCCCCAGCAGCTTAACTTTATGATCTGGACCTGCTTATGTTAATCACCTGCAGCCTAACTACCAACCTGGGCCTAATTATTCCAACCATCAGAAGTCAACCTGTTGACCTGGCCCTGATTACACCAATCATCAACAATCAAATTATTATCCTGGCCTACCTTACATTAACCAAGGATGTGAACCCTACAGGGTAAATTGTTTTGAATGCGGTCAACATGGCCACCTTACCCAGAGTTTCCCCAACCATCAGGTTCACTATGTACAACATGATCTATTATACCAGGAAAAGCTGGAGCGGAGTAGAGATGGGACTCTCTACCTCCTCTATCCCCATTCCAAACGTCCCACCTGAACCTATCATAGTAAATTCAGTGGAAGTACCTCAGTATGATGACTAGTTTTTATATCAGCAGCCGGTCAGAGGGTTAAATGTACTGACACAGGTGCAAGACAAGGCTGTGGCAGAAGAAGGTTCCTAGGAGCAACCAAAGCCATACGCCTGGCAAATTTTTGGCCAAGTTTCTCCAGAAGGGCTGTACCCATCCTCAGATGCACCTTCCCTGAAAGGAGTAAACATCGCCCCTCTGGTAGACGCTATTGTCAAAAAGTACCCTAAAATTGGTGAGAAAATTATGAGATTCATTAGAAAAAAAGATTCTTTAAATGCCCACTTATTAAAAAGTCAAACAAATTTCTTATTCTGAGTGTACATACTGTGACATTATTGTAGCAAAACATTGGGTCTGCGCTATAATAGATATGGGAGTCCCAGTCAAATTAGTTTCCACTAAGTTGGTGGCGAAGTTGATGTTAAAACCTGATGTAGAACATCAAATGGTGTATGGGTTTGCTGGAGCAGAAAGCATGGTCTCCATGGGGCTACAGTATAGTACCTTTGTGGTTTGAGTCAATTGTCGTTGTAGCTCCAGCAATAGTGTTACCAAACAGTAATTATGACCGGTTAATTGGAACTGCTTTCATGCAACTCTTAAGGGCTGTCATTGATATGATGGAGGCGATCTTCAAAATTTTGGCGCAGCAGATCCCAATTTACTCTACCTCCAGCGGAGTGCTGAATGATCCAGTGCATATGGGACATATCAACTTTGCTTATAGTGACAGGGTGATTCCAGTGCAATTACATCAACTAAAAATAAGACTATGCCCTTACCAAGCAGATATATGAATATTAAGGGATGCCTCTCAGAGCTTCTGGGCCTATATCCATCCACTCTAGACATCAAGTAATAGTAAACACCAAGTTAGAGGTGGAAGTACCATCCAGGCTTTATGGGGAATTTATTGGGCATTATCAGCAATCGCAGCTTGAGCCCCATGTGGATCCAGGCATTATACTTCTGGGACATGGGGAGACCAAGGTTTTACTAGCGAATTTACAAAAAGAACCATTGCAAATCCGCCAGCATCAAATAGTAGCATATTTACACTTGACCCCAGTTGAGGAGGCTCTTCAGGTTCACAAGTTTTGTTCACTGGATGAATTTGGTCTACCCATCAAGCTGCAGCCAGGCATAATGGCAGTGGTACCACAAAAAATCTAATGGGGCTTTTGGAAGAATAGATGGATCAGGCAATAGCTTTATTTAAAAAATATAAGGAAGTTTTTTCTGTTGACCACAATATAGGGTTTGCTCAGGGAGTTCTCCATCAACTGGACACTGGGGATCATCCCCTCATAAAATCTCAGCCAATCCGCTGATCAAGAGCAGCAGAAGATGTAGTCACTTGGGAAATTGAAAAGTTGCTGGATCAGGGGATGCTCAAAAATGTCAAAGAGTCCATGAGTTCACCCATTCTAATTGTAAAAAAAGGAAGGTACCAACCAGGTTGTGATAGACTACTGGAAGCTCAATAGTATTACCAAAAAGGACTTATATCACTTGCCACAGATTGATGACACTTTGGATTGGTTGGGAGAAGCTCAATACTTCTAGGTGATGGATTTGATATCAGGGTACTAGCAAATTGAGTTTAATGCGGTGAAACAGTAGAAATGCGCCAAACTCACATCCAAAGGTCTTTTTAACCAACACATATGCCTCAAGGGCTATGTAATGCCCTGGCTACGATTCAACGAGCCATGGACAACATCCTTGGCTACCTGAAGCTGTTGTGCGTTATCATGTGCCTTCACAATATCAATGTCTTCTCCCACACGTTTTCTGAGCATCTTACTCATTTGGAGGAGATAATTTTCTGGATTGCTGAGGCCAACATTAATTTAAAGCCCCATAAATGCCACTTCTTTAAGGACCAGATGGAGTACCTTAGGTTTTTAGTAGATGTGATGGGGCTGGAACCTCAACCGGCCAATGTAGAGGCTATCTGAAAAATGACTCCGCTCATCAGTAAGTGTGACATACAAGTATTTTTGGGGATGGTTGGTTACTACCAACGCTTTATACCCAACTTCAGCTGTATTGGGGCCTGCTATTTGAGTTATTAAAAAAGGATGCCATCTTTAAATGGACGGAACGTCATCAATGCTCCTTTGACACCATTTGGATGGCATTAATAAGTGCGCCAGTGCTGCGCTATCCAAATTTTGATAAAGTGTTTATCATCCAGATTGATGCATCTATTTACACTATAGGAGCAATCCTATCCTAAAAGGACAATAAAGGGGAAGAGCACCTAATTGCGTACTGTAGTTGGAGCTAAAGCTGCAATGAACACAATTATATTGCGACCAAGTGGGAATGCTTAGTGGTGATATACAAATATAGGCAATTTAGATTGTATTTGCATGGAGTGAAGTTTAAAATCATAACGGATCATGCTTTGTTATGCTGGTTGCAGAATCTCAAGAAGCCTTAAGGGCTTCTAGCTCGATGGGCCCTCAAGCTGCAGGCCTATGACTTCATTATTAACACTAATCTAGAGAAAAACAATAGGGCGCCAATTGCTTGTCAAGGTTATCAACAATTGCTGTCACAGCGGATCTGAGCAATGTGATGTACAATAAAATTCTCAGCGGAAAATATCAATGAACCGCCTCAAATCATAAAGGCACTAAATGAGATGCAAGCTAATACCTTTCAGCAGAGCGGTGAGGTGTATAAGCAAATTGGAGATTCTACGGTGAACTTTCCGCAACCCTTGGCACAGCCAAGCATTATTATGAGTGCACATAAGGCAGTTGGACATGGTATATTGTGCAAGTCGTTGGAATTGTTACGCCCTCATTATTATTAGGAAAACATGAACTTCAACGTGCTTGAGACATTCTCCTGCTGCCACCAGTGTCAAGTGGAAAAGCCATTCTACCAGAAGACCTTATACTGGCTAGTGAAACCACAATTTTGCTTGGCATACAGTTTCTATTGATGTCATTGGCCCCCTGATGACAGGAGCTAGCTGGTCCAAATACATTCTGGTGGCAATTGATCACTTTACCAGGTGGGTAGAAGCATAGGCAATTAAGGATTTGGGGGCGATCTCAGTGGCCAAGTTCATAATGGAATGTATCATCCAGTGACATGGCTATCCTCAGTTCATCCTTACCAATAATGGAACTAACTTGACCTCCCACATCCTTCCAAGTTAAAAGAGCTGATGGCCATCTTCAGGGTTTTGAAGACCCCATATCAGCCTGATTTTAATGGGATGGTTGAGCGAGTCAATGGGACCTTGGTGAATATACCTGGAAATTGGTAACAAATTGACCTTCAGATGGAGTTACCTACTTTCCGCCGCCATCTCCACCTACAACATTATCTATCATTCCGCCACACGGAAGAGTCCCTTCCAATTACTATATGGACAGCAACCAGATCTACCTGCACTACTCTATGCTTGTGTGGAAGATACTGGCGGAATAGATCTGTAAATCTACTTGACTAACCTGGCAATTACTTTAATCGATCTGCAAACTGAAGCATATTTTACAGCTTGACAAAAAAGATAAAGAACCAGGTCGCTGATCAGGTATGATTTAGTGGACTAGCACAGTTCAAAGAAATAGAGATGGTTCTTTTTCAAGAGAAGCATGGGCTCAGTTGGAAGCATAAATTGGCCAACATCTGGGTTGGTCTGTTCAAAATAATTGAGAAAAAGGGTATTGGCGCCTACACTATAAAGGACACCTGAGTGGTCATATCACTAATTGAGTGCACGCAAAGTTCCTTTTACGTATAAGCAATAGGAGACTTATCATCCAGTCAAGTGGGGGGTAATGTTAAGACTCTGATATGACTGAACGATAATCCTTAAATAGCTGCAGCAGATTGGCTAAAATATGGCAACCATGATTTGATATTGTATGAGTATTCAACCGCCTTGAAATAAGGTGATACTAAGCACAGGACGGATAGTTATTAGATTGCCTCCAAATAAGAAGATAAAGTGATGCTAATTCATGACAAATAGTTGCAGGTCGCCTCAAATTAAGGCATTAATGAATTTAAGTATAATAGACCTTGCTTGGACCTTAAAGTTATGAGGATAAACTAATGAGGATACAATGTTAAAGAATAGTTTAAGTAAAAGGATCAATACCAACTGGAGTCGTTGATATATAAGCGAGATGATAAGTTTAAAGGAGGAGGATTGTTGGCAGGAAGAAGAGAGTAACGCAGAAAGAATCTGCAAATAATATTAAATCAAATAAAGTGGTGTGGTCAGGGCTAATTGCTCCATTTTTTTAAAGTCTTTAAGTTGTTTTGAGGACTGGAGATCCCCATATTTCCCATTCATTGATTAATGGGAACTGACTCTTGAAAACTATAATGGCATATCACAATGATATCACTAAAAATTATAACACCATCTACGCAGCTACTTTTTTTTTAGTACTAGATGGTCCCAACCCAATCTACGCAGCTACTCATCTTCTCCAATTTCCATCATTCTTGGCTCATTATTTGGAGTTATGGACAATTTTCCATATTTTAGCCAAGGTGAAATTGCTTAGCGTCAACCTATATCAAATTGTTGTGAATATTAAATGCGCTAACTCAATATCAACGGATAACTGATGATCCTCCAATAAATTTATCTTATTGTCCAGTCATGTAAATTTTCTGACTAACTTAATTGATAATTGAACTTGAGGAATAACACAAAAGTAATATCAAATGGGTAGATCAAAATCAATATAGTTCCAAATAAAAATATTTTGTCAATTTCATCAAAGGGAACTTTCTGACCCTTACCAATCTCTTGATTTTTTTTGACTATTTTCTTGATTAGTCAGGGCTCTAAGTAATAATGTAATAAGCCCCTGATAAGCCGGGTCAAGGACTCCTAGTAAAACTCTTGGTTTAAATCTACTGACTCTGTCAACACTAGTGATATGTATCAAGAACTTTAGGGTATCTTTAGGGTTATGCTGGTAGAAACCACTCTTTGTTCCAGTTAAGTTTTTACCTCCTCAGTAGCATAAGATGGTATGCCCTCTGCTTCACCTACTGAGTTGGGGATCTTATTATATTTCTTACACTAGAGAATATAGTAAAGGCAAAGCAGAAACAGAGTATTTGGCTAGATAGGAGCTTAATTATTATTAGAGTCTATATTATCCGGCACAAGGGATGGTTACTCTAACTCTGGTGGGAGGCTAAAAACTCTGAGGCAGAGCGTTGTATTTAGCTTTCTGGAAGTCTAAGGATATTTCTTCTTGATCTCAATTAGACTATGTATGCTAAAGAAAGATTGAATCAACACTGCAAGGTATTGATCAGCATTACTGGCATATTAATTATTCTTGGACACTAATAACTTGATGAAAAAGTGTCTTACAGGACCTGGGCGTCATCAATATTTTCAGCATTAAAAAAATCTGGAATAACAATATCAGCGTGTATACCTAAAAATAATAACATGTTTTTATATAACCCCTGTTAAGTTGTCAACGGAATCGTTCTAAATACATGAAAGATGATCAATTGGCAAATTTCAAGTTCAGGTACTTTATGCTGGTTGGCTTTAAATGTGCCTGACCCTAATTAACCGCCCTTATCCTTTATCAATAGGGGCAGGATTTTTCTTGAAGCACTCATCTTCAGTGTGGTTCCCTCTTCTTGAAGTAGTTACATCTGAGCTTCACCACCCTCTTAGGTTTTGCTTCCTCCATAGTATACACTCTGGGTTTTGTGAAAGCATTTTAAAAGGTCTCTGACTTGTGTATATCAACCACATCCAGCAGAGCTTATTTAATGCCTAAGATAGAGTTGAAGCTTTGTTTGATTGATGTGACATGCCTGGCTAAGTCAGAATTACAATGTAAACCAACAACAGCAGCTACGGCATCATCCAATATAAGGAGCGTTGAGGTTGTCAGCGGTTGAGCCTTGCTGTAGAGATTATCTGGATATTTGGCCAGGGTTTTATTGTGGCATAGTGCAATCCTCATGAAGGCTTGCACTTCAATCTTATGCTTTTCTTAGGACCAGCTCTTTGATACGCGCTTCCAACTCGCTTCAAGTGTTCAGGTTTTCCATATGGGGTGCCATAACCACATGAGTCATACGGCTTATACAAGACAAAATATGCTTAACCTTTTGGTGAACAGTTACACCTTCTATCGTGGCTTCATAGACATATAGGAAAGATGTGATACTCCCTTATACAGGTATAAATTTGTCTACAAAGGTAGAATTTAAGGTAGTAGCTTCCAATCCTGTGATAACATGTACTCTGGGAGCTTCTGATTCAGTAATTTTAGTGTGTGTCACTCTATTCAAATTGTTGAGTGAGTTGCTGAATTTATCCTATAAAGGGTAAAGAAGTTGCTCCATTTCCTCTAGAGTAACTTTTGGTGTGACATCCAGCAACTAATACATCATTTTGAGAATGACATTATCACTCTTTAAGTTCCTAATGCAGATTCCAGATCATTGTTTTATTGAGGAGAAGAATAAACTAAGTTCATAGGAGCTTGTTCTCACCGTCTAATAATCCAATTTGCAAGTTCAAATCCTCCTTCATCTTTATGCATTCAGTGCTTTGAAGAGAATTGTTCTTCTTCGCTTTCAGCTCTTCTGTAAGGGTGTTCCGGCGTTTCTCAGCTTACTTGAGGTGAAGATAAGTATGTTTAATGTCTTTTCAACTAGGTGAATTGATTCTCATATTGCTTTTTGATTTGTTGAGTTGCTCAGAAATCAAATGGGTAGACATCTGAGTTGCATGAGATACCAGATCTGCTTTTGGATTTTTAGGTTTTTTGTGCTCACTACTGCGTTTTACACCTAAAACTCCAACAAAAATTCCTCAGGAGATGTAGAACTTCCTACTGACAGATTTATTGATACAGGGATTATCTCAGACCACTTATACTAAAAATGATATAAACTAATATACAAAAAAATTAAATCTTTATATATGCTTTTATTAGATGCGGTGAGGGGGTAAAAGAGTGAACCCTAATAAAATCTAGCTGCTTGGTATTTGTTGGTGTTGACGTTCAAAGTTCAAATCAGCTAAGAATGTCCAAATTAGGGAATATGGTGATTCCATCTATCAGAGCTCCCAAGTCTCACTTTGCTTCAAGGGAATGACCAATGGAGGGTCAATATTGGGTAAGATTAGTTCGTTTGGTAAAGATTATTTATATTTAACCCAAACAATGAGTGAGAAATATCTTCACCTGGAGGGACCCCCTCCACCCTTATAAAAGGGGGTGGTCTATGCCTAAGAGTTTGAACTGCATTGTTAAGGGGCCGGGGAGGACCCTTGGCATAATTTCCCATATTCACCCGCGGTTTTGGCACCACCCAATTCCTAAGAGCTGGACAATTTGACTGAAAATTGGATGGAATAGAATTGTCCCAACCTGAGGGGTTTCACCGAGAATTGGCCAGGGTTTTGGCCAATTTTGACATCATTATAAACCAAATCACTATCATTACAATATTGAACTTGCAATTGTATGACATTACCTTCTTCAAGAGTGTTAGGGGGAGAATAAGGGCGCAGGTTTTGGACATTGATCTGGTTGACAGTAACTCTGGTAGCAAAGGGACCTAATGGAGCTACTCCTCCCCATGCTTATAAGTGACTACAAAAGGGCCTTCCTAGTTAGACCAAAGCTTCACACTTCTGTGAGTGATACGATTGTGGTAATACAACTCTAAATTTGACACTTGAAAAGAAGGGAGGGGATTCCTATGCTCATTTGCGGCTACCCCTTCTTTGGTTACCGTTTTATCTAGTTTTTCATGGAATTGGCCTGCAGCTGGATGATGCGCTGTGACAATCTTTTCAGGGCTTTATCAGGATCATCTGTTCTACCATAGAAGACGTCATTTGTTAGCAGGGCTGGTGCTCCTGGTTACCAACCTTATAATACGTTTAAGAGATACATTTTAAGTATTCAATAGTAGCTGATGCGGTAGGCCATGAGGGCACTAGGTAAGGATTGATCCCAGTTTAGTGGATCTGAGCTGGCCATCTTTCATAATTTGGAAACCAGGGTTACATTTGCTCTTTCCACAGTACCATTTGTGACAGGGTTGTAAGAGGCCAAGAAAAGTTGTGCGTCCCCATTGAAGTAGCTAAAAGCTTTACCACCCACGAGGTGAAATTCTTCCCATAGTCACACAGTAGGACCTGAGGGCAACCATTCTGGTGAAAATATTTTGATGGAGGAACGTGGCAGTAGCTTTGGAGGTTTGGGCAGGAAGAGCAACCGCTTCAACCCATTTGGTGAAGTGATCAATGCCTACCAGGATATAGAAATTTCCGCTGGCAGTCTGAGGTAGCGGACCTACCATGTCCAAGCTTACTATATGAAATGGTTGTTGATGCGTGATGGGATGATATTGATACATGGGTTTGTAGCTGGATTGCTTCTTAAAGATTAGGCGGGCATCCAGCACTTCGATGGTAGACTCCATAATTTTTTCTCAGTACCTATCCTTGACCCACTCATAAGTTTTATGCATTCCACTATGCCCAAGCATATAATAGAGCTCTATGATCACGGGAACTCTCTTGGAAGATCAGAGATAAGGCAACCAATTACCCCTACTTTATTATACAACTTCCAGCTTTCCACCTTGGTGTTGCGGGAGCGTTGGGTTAACAGTTTCCAGACGGGTTCATACTCATCTTCCCAGGCGTCAGGAGTCATAAGGAGTTCTTGCAGCCTCTCAGTTACACTAATCTAGATGAATGAGAGGCAGCTGAGTCAAACCATCAACATTCATATGGTGGGATCCAGCTTGGTGCTCAATCTTCGTATTTGTGGTTTTAAAGCTTTATGGCCCAGCAAGCTAACCGCTCAATGGTATCTTCCATATTTTGTAACCACTTCAGGGAGGCGTGATCAGTGACCACAGTGAAGGAAGTTCCATATAAAGAAGGGAGGTAATATTTTACAGCCATCCAGACTGCAAGACACTCCTTTTTGGTGACACTGTAATTGCGTTAAGCCTTGAATAACATCTTGCTGAAATAGGATATGGGATGATCCACGCCATTATCATCAAATTGCACCAGAATGGCTTCAACGGTGTAGTCAGAAGCATTTTTAAACAAAGGAAAGGTTTACCATATCATGGTGGTGCAGGATAAGGCGCTTTTTAATAACTGCTTTAGCATCTCAAAGGCAGCTTTTAGTTCAGCTCCCCACTGAAAAGGGATGATATTAACCAAGAGCCTTACAAGAGGCTCACTCAGCTGGGCGAACTTAGGGATAAATTGGTGATAATACCCTATCATACCTAAGAATACCTGGATATCGCGCAGGGTTTTAGAGAATATATTTTGTATATAGCCTTAACCTTGTCTTGGAGGGGTTGAATCCCATCTTTGAGATGGCGTGTCCAAGGAAATCTAACTTTTTCTGGAAAAATGCACTTGGAGGGCTTTAATTTAAAGTTGGACTGACGTAGGCGTTGAAAGTTTCTTTCAGGTGAGCAAGATGGTCATTAAAGGTCTTAGAAAACAAAATAATGTCATCAAGATAGATGATGACGCAACTTAACTTAAGGTCCTGCAAAATATGGTCCATAAATCGCTGGAAAGTTGCAGGAGCGTTGCACAACCCCTGAGGTAGTTGGGCGGGCTGGAATAAGCTTCGCTGCAAATCATAGCGCATTTCTCCTGATCTTGGGGAGAGAGATCTATCTGCCAATAGCCACTGGCTAAGTCCATAGCCAAGAAGAACTTAGAGCCAGAGAGCTGTGCTAAAGCGTCATCAATACAAGGGATAGGATAGCTATCCTTCTTTTTGAGGTTGCTGTTGGGATTTTTGCCCATATTTCCAGCTGACTAGATTACCAGGGGTTGCTAGGGGATAATTACCTATAGCGAAGTGAATTAGATATCAGTTAACCACGATTTTGGGGTAACTATATTTATAAGATTTTAGGTCTTTCGCCTGGGTCAGATCTTTTGGGGATCAATCCTGATGAATGCTTAAGATCTCGTTGGGCAGAATTGCCAACAAAATAAGGGCATCTGATAGTTGATCAATAATTAACTATCAGGTGTACCGATCGGGATTGGTCAGTTTATATCACTAACCAATTAGTAATTTAAGGATCAGGTTATGAGGCGAGTGATGCCACCTGCAACTAGCGAATCAATCAGTTGGTTTGTAACCTGCCTTAATGGGTAACAAGTCCCATTTCCTAAGCAGGTCGCTTGCCAAACATGGTTGGTTACCTGGGATTGAAATGAAGACTTTAGGAACATGTTTTCTGAATCTTTCCATTTTTAGATCTCAAGGATGTCCAATGACGGAATCCTAGCCAGGATGGGGAAGACCATCGCTGATAAAACAGGATGGGTAATTCGTTGGTAACGGCTGCCATTTCATTGAGTAGGTACCAACTGAGGGTTGGGTGCTGAATTCCCACTATAAATATCCCTAAGAATTCACTAATAAAATATATGCTTACACCTACTTACACCTACGTACATATACTTACACATACTTAGACAATAAACACTTTTACCAGTATTTAAGTACCATACCAAAATCCATTTTGAGTTCTTTTCTTTCTCAAGAAAATTATTGTTGTGTGCTTTAATTGGGAGACTTTTTAGGATAAAGAGCAAGGATATGAGCGTGGATCCAGAGAAAAGAAGCTGAACTGAATTGGGGATTACTGTCAACTGTGTGTCATTAGAGGAAAACCATAAACGAGGATCTGAGCATGGATTGAGTTAGGTGGTACAAGGAAACGAATACCTATTAGGGACATCCTGAGTATTTTGAGAGTGAATAATGGTTAAGCGTTGGACCCAATACTAGTACTTTATTCAACCATGGATAATAGTCCCCATACTATTATCAAATGAATACATCTTACTATCATACAACGTGGAGATTGCACAACAACGAACCTGCACAGTTAATTAATTTAGGGGTTATCAGCTGAGAATAATCAAGAACCCTATTAATTTTAACAATTGGTGCTCACTACAGTGGTGTAGTTAAGTATAAGATACTAGGATGTGATGTTATATAAGGACAAAATAAGAAAACTCTTGATTTAGTTGGCAACTGTTAACCAGAATGCCCTAAACTTGGCGGATCAAGAATTCACTGCCTTGGAGGAGAGAGTCGCTAAAATTGAGGAAGGGGTCAATAATGTCATAAGTTTCAGAAATGAGTTACTTGCAAATGTAACGTCATTGAAGAAAAAAGAAGAAATTTAATTTGAGAAGTCTTATTAATGAAAATGGAGCATGAAGCGGATTGCGTTCATTTAAGAGCATTCAGTGCAGATATAGAGTGGCTGATTAAGCAGTTTGAGGAGTTGAAGACTCACAAATGCAAATGTGATCCATATGTGGTGACCAACACTGAAGAAAGAACTCCACGGCCTCCAGTTGGAAAAACTACTACCCCAAGAAACATACCACCCGCTTTCACTGCTACTTTAAAGATGAAGCCTGAAATTACTCCCCAAGTGAGCTGAGTAGCCGAACCAAGGAGGTTGCTAGAGAAACCTTAAAGAAAATCAAAGTGACACCAAAATTGCCAACTTTCCATCAGGATAACACCCCTGCATTTTGCCAATTGTTTGATATGACAATGTATGGATATGATTAACGTTAAAAGGCATTGACAATGATAAATTCGTGGATACTGATTGTCAAAATCTAGTGTTGCCCCATCTAGAGGGGGACAGTTGGTCATACTTGGAGGCCAAGGCAGCCATTATGAAGGAATTTGGAAGTCCCACACGCATGTCAAAGTGTAAACAAGAATTTATGGGCATTCAATTCCATAAAGATGACTCATCATCAAGCTTCGCCAATCATTTCTACCAGGAATCACAAATCTTGGTTAGAGTGAAAGTGCTGGATAATTCTAATGCCTGGATTGCACTGGAAAAAGCCCTTTGGCCCTACCGCAATTTGCATCAGATGATGTCTTCCGTGTTCATGATAAAAATTACCACCTCTTAGATGGTTGACAATTTGAAAATATTGGCTCTACCTTTTATAACCCAAATAGAAGTTTCAAATCAAATTCAGTACTAAATTAAAATCCCACAAGGGGGAGAGAGGGCGCTAAGGAGATGAATAACCTAACTGTGCAAGGAAATAAGCCCAAAGACTTTAAATGGATCAATAAGAAGGAGAAATAATGTTACCAGTGCAGAGGAAAAGGACATTTTGCTGTTCACTGCAAATATCCAAAGATCAAATCAACGTGGTCCAAGTGAAAGAGTCTGAAACTGCAAAGGAGTCAGGAAAATGGTACGCAGCTTAGACAGGGAACAGTATAGAGCTGCAGAAAACCTGTTCCTCCTGATATCATGCACGATGAAATTGAAATCAGTGAATTGTCTATGGATGAGGACATGCAGGATCATCTGTATCAAGTAGTCAATTTGGATGTGAACATGGTAACAAGATCTATGGTTAAGGGGATTGACCCCAAGATAATTAACAAAGTTGTTTGGCTGTACACCCAACAACTGGTTAACAAGATTACAAAGAAGAATTTGGACCCAAAACCTAGAATTGATGATGCACTAAATCAATTGGGAGAAGCGAAGTATTTCTCCATGATGGATCTAATATTGGGATATTGGCAAATCAATTTGCCAAGAGAAGACCAAGAGAGATGCGCGATTATTGTCAGACATTCTCCTTTTTGATCTAAGAAAAAGAATGTTGGAGGTATTAGTGTTCCCAATTCTGCTACTATTATTGGCCCATCACCTGCCCAATTTTTAGATAATATTGTGGATATCAGCAATATGAGTACCCACAGCGAAAAGACCTTAGTGGATTCTTGGTGGAATCCTAACAACCAGAAAAATACAATTTATTATAAAAATTGGCTTAAAAAGGTAATAATTAATAATAGGATTACTCTGACTCCTCAGTCAAATTTGAGGAGTATAATATCACATGGATCTGAACCTCCGCAAGGCAAAAAAATTTTTACCTATTGATGATTGGGTGCGAGTTAACCAATCATTACCATCCAAGTCTAACCACCGCCGAGGTGCAAAGATTTTACTTGAGGATGATAGGGTAGAAATTAGCCAATCATTACCATCTGAGTCTGACCACCACCAAGGTGAAAAGATTTTACTCACTGGTGATTGGATACAATTCATCAAATTGTTACTGTATGGGTCAGTTTTGCCTCCAAAAATTTTTTATCTTTGATCTGATAGGTCAAAAGCCTATATTCCCTAATTTGGAAGACTGAGCTTTACATTATTTTGCCTTGAATATTGATGGTCTCGAAATTCAAACTAGTTTAAATAGGAAAAACTAGTATCAAGAAAGGGACCTTTCCTGGTTTTGCCCTGCCTGAATAATAAAAAACATAAAAAACTTTAATAAGTGTTCTTTAATACTTTTATTAGAAAAGTAGATATCTCACTTAAATATATTATCTGTGGCATCCATTGGCGGATCCCACAAATTGGTGCTCACTACAGGGGTCAAGCCCCCTGAATACTTCGAAAAGTATTAAAAGAAATGGAGAGTGTCACCCATTGGGTGCGAAATGGGGAAGAAACTGAACAAGATGATAGCATGGACAATCTTACTGCTCTGATATTTAAAGAAAATCAATTTGAGCACATATTAATACCTGAGTCTCATTGCATCACTTGGCCAGCCACTGAAGCTGTGAGAGATCTTACTCATGGCATCCTTAACCCTGGTGACATTGCATCTCATGAACAAGCAACATTGGTAGAGGAACGCCACTTGTTTCTTTATGAGACTAGTGTCCTCCCAGAGACCTATGGTCAGCTTACAAATTTGACCACCTATGTACGCAAGTTTGCTCATCCTGCCTTAGTCCATATGATGCATCTCTTAACTTGCCATCATGAAGAGCTTCATCGACACCAATATACTCATGCAGCTTTGAATTTAACCTATGATAAGCTGTATCAACTGACCTCCAAACATCTTGGAGCAGTTAAATCTGGTGTGGAAGCTAGTCACAAATTCATCATACAGCTGCATGACCAACTTACTACTATGGACACTGGGATTATAAAGTATGTCAAGGAGGCCATGAAGATCTTTAGGGATGAACTGAACGCATCCTCTGCTAGCCCCGCTTGTTGTTGGAGGAGTTTGCTAAAGAACTTAAAAAAATTAAGCAAACACATTGTTATCTTCCAGCCCCTGACTCCATCCTTCAAGAAGAATATGAACAGCGTGTGGCTGTAGTGGAGCGGCAGTTAATTCAGGCCTTTTCATGTGTTGATGAGCTTGAACGTCGTCTGTTGCTTGAACCATCTAGCACCACCACCACCCTCGCGGCCAAGGTTGTTCAGCTAGAAAAGTAGCTAGCTCTCAAAGCTTCGTTGGAAAATACCAAATATTTGGCACGTCGCCTGACTGAATGTGAAATCAAAGAAAAAGGGATGAAAGCTTCGCTGGAAAGCCCTGGGCTTTGAAGGAAGTATATAGTCAACTAATGAAGGTCGAGCGGAAGTATGAACAGATTAAGGAGGGGGTACAAGGCCCCAGCTCCCACTCTCATGATGATGAAGAGTGTAAACAAATGAAAGAAGAGCTGAAGAATCACGTGAAAGCCGTGGAAACTGCTCAATTAAACCTAAGCTCAATGGTGTCACAACTCCATTTTCAAATCTCTGCAATGGAGAACTGAGTGGAAGATCTTGAAACTCAAAAATCAGGGATCGAAGCTTGACTGAGACTAGTGAATCCGGGCCCCTAGAAGCCCTCTCTAACATGGAAACCTGGCTTGAAGCCATGCATGACCAGTTCGATCGCCTTTTGTGGGCTTTTGATCAGTTAAGCTACCACTCTGAAACCTCGGAAGCAGAAGCTCCAGCTATTCATACCCTCTCTGGGAATGACTGTCAATCATTCAAACCTATGTTTAAAGACAAGTTTATCCCTGGCAAGGGTAGCATTGCTTCATTTTTATACATTTATGAAGTAGCTATGGAAGGGGTGACTGATCAACAGAAGGCCAAGCACACCTTTCCTGTTTGGGCCGCATGGCACAGGAGGTGATGGTCCCACATATGGATGCTCTTAGCACCTGGTCCGAGGTTAAAGAGGCCCTCATAAACATGTTTGGCTCAAAACAGGCTTTAAGCATGAAAAAGCAAGCCTTTATGAGTATGAGCATTCAAAAAGGGGAGTCAGTGGTTGCCTTTGCAGAACGATTCTATATGGAAGCACAGATGTTGTTAACCTCAAAAATGTTGACTTTGGATGATGCTATAGTCGCCGCTTTGACGAGAGTGGCTTCTTACCCATCTTTAGCGATGCACATCACCTCCATTAAACACTATTTCCATACCGTTCAAGACATTAAGGAGGCGCTAATAATTGTCGCTGATTTCCATAAGCCCAAAATTCCACGTGGAGCAGTATCTCATCCTCGTGTTTTAACTATTGAGGATCCAAAGCCCAAGCTTGAGCCCTAGCTGTTGGAGACAAGAAGGATCCCTTTCAGATAATAGGCCCTGAAGAGCAAAGCCCCAAAGCAAAACGTCCTGAACGCCCTCGGTGCGAATACTGCAACAAGTTCAGACATAAGGAGGTTATGTGTTGAGAAGAAAGCCAACGCCGGGGAACAGGAGCAGGGAAAAGATATGTCAGAGTAGGGAAAGGCACACCTATTGCTGACAAAACTCATGTGCCTAAATCATTTAAACAACTTATGCCATTACCTCGCGTCACAAATACCCCAGGGGATGATTCTGAGGGGGGTATGGATGAGGTCAGCTATTACGTTGTAGGAGTGCCTGCTGGAGTGGAAGTCCCTGATCGCTTAAATGCTGGAGGAGTGGATGAAGCCACCATACCTGAAGAGACATATCTCAGCCAAATTCTAGGGGAGTCAATTGACATTGATACTGCCAGCGACGCAGATGAGGTGTTGTCTCACCTTATTCGCCCTATCCAGCATAGCCACACCATGAAGTCCATCAAGGAAAATTACCCCGAGACTGCATGTAAACTAACCTCCAATTCTCATCTTAGGGAGGTCTTAGTGCTATCGCCCACTTTTGGGGGTATACTTATGAAGGTCGAAGTGGTGATCCAAAAAGTTTGGGTGATGGCCATTTTAGATACAGGCTCCCAAGTGAACGTAATCTCCTATAAGCTGATGAAAAAGATCAAACTTGCACCTGACTTGGAGTACAACCAAGACTTTGGAACCGCCAGTCCTGATAACACCCGTGCGCTGGGTGCTTACTCATCCCTTCCCATTTGTATTGGTAAGCTTATTCTATCAGCCCCCACAGTGGCTTTAGAGAATAATGAATATGAGATGCTTATAGGTACTCAATTTATGATTGAGTATGATGGCGTTATCAATATGAAGCAAGGGTTCTTGTCATTGCTCAATTACAAAGTTCCCTTAGTACTAGCCAATACCAAACCCAGAAAGAAGGACTACTCCTTCATGTATACCAACCTCACAAAAACAGCGACTAAAAAAAGGCAGGTTGCCAATAAGCTCCACACCCCCTTCATACCTCTCAAGTGGATGATAAGGCATTACACTACCATAACTGCAACGCCCCTACCAACATTATTGAGGGGGGCAATGTCAGACATTCTCCTTTTTGATCTAAGAAAAAGAATGTTGGAGGTATTAGTGTTCCCAATTCTGCTACTATTATTGGCCCATCACCTGCCCAATTTTTAGATAATAATGTGGATATCAGCGATATGAGTACCCACAGCGAAAAGACCTTAGTGGATTCTCGGTGGAATCCTAACAAATGGAAAAATATGATTTATCATAAAAATCAGCTTAAAAAGGTAATAATTAACAATAGGATTACTCTGACTCCTCGGTCAAATTTGAGGAGTATAATATCACACGGATCTGAACCTCTTCAAGGCAAGAAGATTTTACCCATTGATGATTGGGTGCAAGTTAACCAATCATTACCATCTGAGTCTAACCACCGCTGAGGTGTAAAGATTTTACTTGAGGATGATAGGGTAGAAATTAGCCAATCATTACCATCTGAGTCTGACCACCGCCAAATTACCCAATCATTACCATCTGAGTCTGACCACCACCAGGGTGAAAATTTTTACTCACTGGTGATTGGATACAATTCATTAAATCATTACTGCATGGGTCAGTTTTGCCTCTGAAAAATTTTTACCTTCAATCTAATAGGCCAAAAGCCTATATTCCCTAATTTGGAAGACTGAGCTTTACATTCTTTTGCCTTGAATATTGATGGTATCGAAATTCAAATAGTTTAAATAGGAAAAACTAGTATCGAGAAAGGGACCTTTTCTGGTTTTTCCCTGCCTGAATAATAAATAACATAAAAACTTTAATAAGTGTTATTTTATACTTTTATTAAAAAGTTAATATCTCACTTAAATATATTATTTGTGGCATCCATTGGCGGATCCCACAATTATCATGCATAGGGGCTTTATCAGCCAACGAGGATGTCCCAGGGTCTGTGCAATGCGCCTGCAACGTTCCAGAGGGCCATGGATGCAATACTAGAAGACTTGCAGTTGTCATGCGTCCTGGTGTACTTGGATGATATGAATGTGTTCAGTAGGACGTTTACTGACCATTTGCACCACTTGGAGGAAGTGTTCAAGAGAATATCTGCATCCAACCTGAAGATTAAGCTGAGGAAGTGCCACTTCTTCCAGAAATAGTTAAAATATCTGGGATTCTTAATCAATTCTAGTGGACTGCAGCTGCAAGCCCAGAAGACTGAAGCCATAGAATGAATAGATGTACCATAGAGTGTCCAAGATATCCAAGTGTTTCTTGGAGTGGTTGGATACTATAGAAAGTCATTGTGAATTTTGCAAAATTGCTGAGCCCCTCTTCTCTTTTGTTAAAGGATCTGAAGAAAGGATTCATTTGGAATGAAAATCCCAGAAAACCTTTGATGAGTTACGCCAGTACTTATTAGATTCTATGATTTTGAAATAACCAAATTTTGATTGAGAATTTATAATACAAAATGATGCTTATTTGATGGCAATCGTCGCTGTATTAAGCCAAATAGATGAACTTGAGGATGAACATCTGGTGGCATATGTGAGTCAGACACTCTCAGCCGCTGAGAGGAATTACACTGTAACTGAATGTGAATGCCTTGCGGTCAACTACGCATGTATGAAGTTTCAGGTGTACATCCATGGAACACACTTTAAAGTGGTGAGGGACCACTCCTTGTTTCATTGGCTGAGCAGTTTATGAAAACCAAAAGGATGACTGGCCCAATGGGCACTAAAGTTACAGGCTTACGATTATGAGATAGTCCACTGATCTGGGGCTCCTCATAAGATTGCGGATGGGTTATTGTGGTTACCAATGGTCCAGGTGGTATACCAGAAGGCGGATGAGCTATTCCAGAGAATGGTTGAGGGAGAAATTGGGAATGAGCCCTGATAAATCCAAGGTACACTTTGAAAAGCAATGGAAAACACCAAGACCATGGATGAACAAGTTTTTAAGATGATTAATGGGAAGCAATTACTATTTTTAAAGCCATCAGAATGAGCAGCTATCATTCAAGCCACTCATAAGGTTGTCAGGCGCTGGGGCCTGAGAAAAATGACTGATCATATTCTCCAGTACTACTAATGGGAGTCCATCAACTATGATGTTGTGGACTTACTGGCTTGCTGTGTGGAGTGCCAGTTGCACAATCCACAAAAGAATACAACTGGATACTGACTGGTCCGCCCTGGATTTGCTTGGCATATGGTGTCCATTGATGTGATGGGACCACTGACAATAAGCACAGGGGGAGTCAAGTACATAATAGTTTCAATTGATCATCTGATGAGATGGGTTGAGATGAAGGCCCTAGAGAAAGTAGATGCTACCAGCACCGTAAAGTTCATCCTAGATCAAGTAGTATACCAACATGGATGCCTGCAATTCCTACTAAGAGACAATGTGATGAATTTCACATCCAATGTGATCCCGCAATTAAATGAAATAATATGGATCCAGGAGTTGTGTCTGTACCCTACTGGCCAGAGATAGATGGACTGGGGGAAGTAGTTAATGAGACGCTGGCTGCGACGCTGAGTAAGCTGGGTGCAGGAAGAGCTTCCATGTGGGGAACATAATTGAGTTCAGTGACATTCGCCTACAAAATCAGTCATCATACAGCGGCAGGAAAAAATGCCTTTTGAGTTGCTATATATAAGGAAGGCCGCGTTACCACCAATTTTATATTCAGTGGTTGAACCAACCTTGGGGATGAATATAAAGCAGTACCTGAATTGATTGACAAATACTCTGATCGAAATGCAATTTCAAGCATTTGATATATCTTTGAAGAAAAGAATTTGAGAAAAAATGATGGACAATAAGAACTGACTGCCTTATCAGACTATCAAATAGGCGAAAGAGTTGCCTATTGCGATACACATGGTTTTGGGAGAAGAAACAAGCTAGATGCATTGTGGTTGGGTCTGTTTGAGATTATTTCCAAGATGGCAATAGATGCCTACTCCATCAAGAACCTTTTTTATGGAAGGATAGTAAATCAAGTCCATGCTAAGTATTTAAAGCAATAGATCAATGAAAAAATAATGAAAAAAGTTCCCAAAGGACTGCTGAACCATTAAGTTGGTTATGTCCTAATGATTTGGTCAAGTCCAAAAAAGGACCACTGAACCAAATTAGATGGTTAAGTCTTAAATGTAAGACCTCTGAACCATAGAAAACTGGTAGGTCTAAGTATACCTAGGAACCAGTTTGGGATAATATTTAAAAAGATGGACCGCTGAACTGAAAAAAGGTCAAGTCCCATGGATAAAAGTAGAAAAAAATAAAAGATTGACAAAAATAATGGAAAAAGAATTTATTAAATAGCATATAAAAACGATATATTTTTATACTTTTAACTTTTTTTAATGGTTATCCTCAATTTGGGGATGATTCCGCCTACGTTGCCTCTTGGAGGAGGGAGGATGGATTGCAGTAGGAGTAAATAACTCATCAAAATCTATGTGAGATCAGATGCTAGTAAGGGCTAAACCTACTCAAAACCAAGTTCATTAAAGCAGACGCAGATCGCTGCGAGAAAGTGACTAGGGGAAGAGAAATAGAAATGTCAGAAGATGCCAAACGTGATACCCCAAAGTGGGAAAGGAAGCAACAATACAAGAAGAGGAAGTCGGCGAATAACCTCAAGTAATCCCAATATGGCACTGGAGCTGGAAGATTGGTCTTGAGCACTTGCCAACAGGATTCATCAAGAACACCAGACATATGGGCCAACATTGAGCAAGGGATACTAGGAGGGAGCCAAATCATGCCCCTTATTAAAGCAATCAGCGGAAGATACCTATGGGACATGCCAGAAATGAGATAGTTGTGCAAGGAGCAAATGGCATCCTGCAGGCGATGACTACAAGCTTTTAGGAAGCTGAAGCAGAATCTGCAAATAGAGCTGAATCCAGGAGAGTTTTAAAATATATATCAAGAATTGATGACAGGGGAAGTATTGGTCACGAGTTGTTTGAGACAATTACTAACCTGGTTTTGTTATTGTGGTTACCATTTCCGGTAATTCCATGGAAGGACTGGCTATGGGTACTTGACTAGAGTATGAGTCCTGGAAAGACCAGAGAAGAGGTTCCGATGTGAAGATTGATTATCAGCTGGAAGAGCCAAAGGTCTTTATCAGACATGCTATTAAGCAGCTGTTGGTACTGAGTTCAAATTTGACATATGAGCTGGATGAGAGGGGGGATGTCGGACTTATATGATAGTTGACATTATGAACTTTGAAATCAATTAAGCTCTAATTTTTTGAGAAATTAATCTTAAAATTATTGGGATAAGCTCTCCAGAAAGAATTAAAAATGAGATGATTCAAGAGGTTATTATGAGAATTTAACAAGGGTGATTATAAATGAGCATTCTTAATTGTGCTGCAAAACAAACATTGATGGCAAGAGCATCCTTTTGAGGATGAGGAAAAAACTAGGAAATCGAGGACGCCAGACCAAGAATCCTGAATATGACAGCAGGTCATATTCCCTGACGGGGGAAAACCAGATCTCAGGATTATTATAATCATGAGTAAATTGATCAACCTGGCATGACAGAAGGTCATGGGAACCACGCTCTGAGTAGGCAGTAATGTGGTGGAAGAGGAAGAGAGCTGCATGCTGAAGGTCGTCCTAAGCAGCGTTAAATACTGATTGATTGTGCTATACTTGAACAAATGAAGTATTTGACCAAGTGTCCAAAGCAGTGTTCTTTTGCCCCAATCCTTTTCTCGCTGGAAATCTAGGCAAGAGGGGGGGGTGTTAGGATTTTTGCCCATATTCCTAGCTGACTAGATTACCAGGGGTTGCTAGGGGATAATTCTCTAATGTGAGGTGAATTGGAAATTGGTTGACCCTGATTTCAGGGTAATAATGTTTGAGGGCTTTTAGATTATTTGCCTGAGTCAGATCCATTGGTGATCAATCTGGATGAATGCTCAAGATTTCGTCAGGCAGAGTTACTGATGAAATAGGGGAATCTGATAGTTGATTGATGATTAACTATATGGTGTACCGATTGGGATTGGTCAGTCTATATCACTGACCAATTAGTAATTTAAGATCAAGTCATGAGGTGAGTGATGCCGCCTGCAACTAGAAAATCAATCAGTTGGTTTGCAACCTGTTTTAATGGGTAACAAGTCCCATTACCTAAGCAGGTCGCTTGCCAAACATGGTTGGTTCTCTGGGATTGAAATGAAGACTTTAGTGACATGTTTTATGACTCTTTCCATTTTAGATCTCAAGGATGTCCAATGACGGAATCCTAGCCAGGATGGGGAAGACCATCGCTGATGAAACAAGGATGGGTAATTCGTTGGTAACGGCTGCCATTTTATTGAGTAGGTACCAACTGAGGGTTGGGCGCTGAATTCCCACTATAAATATCCCTAAGAATTCACTAATAAAATATATACTTACACCTACTTACATATACTTACACATACTTAAACAGAAAACACTTTTACCAGTAATCAAGTATCATACCAGAATCCATTTTGAGCTCTAATCTTTCTCAAGAAAATTATTGTTGTGTGCTTTAATTGGGAGACTTTTTAGGATAAAGAGCAAGGATATGAGCATGGATACAGAGAAAAAAAGCTGAACTGAATTGGGAATTGCTGCTAACTTTATGTCACCAAAGGGAAACCATAAATGAGGATCTGAGCGTGGATCAAGTTAGGCAGTACAAGGAAAGAATCCAATTTAAGGACATCCTGAGTAAATTGAGAGGAAATACTGGTCAAGCGTTTGACCCAATACTATTACTTTATTCAACTATGGATAATAGTCTCCATACTATTATCAAATGAATACATCTTAATATTATACAACGTGGAGAATTGCACAACAACGAACCTGTGCAGTTCATTAATTTAGGCGTTATTAGTTGAGAATAATCAAGAATCCTATAAATTATAACAGTTGTTTAATCTGCAGTAGTCCATCACAACCCAATGACAGCCATTTTTCTTTATATGGAGAAGAGGAGAAGACCAGGGGCTTTGTGAAGGTACCATTGGCCCAGCGTCTAATAGCTTTATGAGCTCCGTCCTCATCTGTTGCTTCTCAACTTTTAATTTACAATAAGGTTTATATTGAATGGGATTAGCATCTTTAAAATCAATGGTATGACTCCAACCCTTCATATGACCATAGTTGGTATCAGCTTTAGAGAATATGTTTTAAGACTCCAATAAACTATTAACTTTATTAAGCTCTGAAGGGGTTATATAATTGGAGGTATGAACTTCAGGCAATGTACATATTGATTTGTCAGCAGGTAGGCCCATGTCTGACATAAACCAGATGCAGTGGACCTGGTTGATTTACTTAACTGGGATCAGCAGACCTATCCAAATCTCCTGGTGTTTCTTTATGACCATTTCCTTACTGGTAAGATTCCCCATTAGAATACTGATAGGACGTTGGTAGCTTGAGTCAAGGATGCCTGTAATACTCAAGGTTCTAGGGGACTGATTCCATCAATACTAGTTGTGTGCAGCAGGCAGTTATGGAGATTTTCAGGGTAATCTTGGTGTCATTCACCCTTTGTTCACCCTTTAATCAACACCTTTTCAGCTTCATAAAACGGAATTCCCTTGATGGGCGTCCTTGTCATGAAAATAGTAGAAGAAGTTTAAACTGGCCTGCCAGTCGGGATGCATGAGCACCAAAAAGCAAGCCTGAATGCCAGGGGCACTGCCGCTCGTTTGACGTTGTATAGAACCACGAATTGAGAAATGATAACTCGTTGGTGTAGCACAAACATGAAAAGGAACCCAAATTGAACCAGATGGAAACAACCCCAGACACTGGTGGTCTCGCTGCAGGGGATTGTACCCCTGGTATAGTTTCTACAGGGTTGCCAGTGGGTGGGTTCAATACAACTGAGAAGACAAGGGGCAGATCCTTACTTGGAAATGGTGAATGTAAGGCCACAAGATCCTAGTATATTGATGGCGGATAGTTGCAATGGGGGTTAAATTGCCAGATGTATCTTGCACGTTGAATCCAGTTGATGATGGTAGGAGTTATTGTAATCATCAAAACTGGTAATGCCCATCTGGTGTAGGGACTGACAAACCACAAGGGTAATGCCATCGGGACTTTGGCAAGAAGGATATCAATAAAGTAAAAATTGCTAGTTGTGGCAGAATATGTTAAAGAGGAAAATGAAGAAAGATTGACCAACAATTTTCTCAGTGTAATAAACTAATTAAATAGGGTTTGATTGATGTGGGTACAAGCAGGGATCAGGTCCCTTAAATTTGACCTAACCTGGAGAATTTTTAGGGAAGGGGGCAGATAATCTCAATGGGAATTGACATCCAAGTGTTCAGCAGCAGGCTTAGTCACTGTCAGTTTGACCTCAAATGCCTGAACCAAGGCTTGACTGCATTTCTGTCAGTTGGCACAATGGCATCTGGCCTGACAAGCAATAGGAACCTCCAGGGCCACCCCACATAGGGGCGGTCCCAATTGGTTGGAATTGGGTTTGGGATGCCCAACCTTCCCATGCCCAGTCACTGAGCCATTAATTTGATCTAATGAGTTATGTCAGCCGCATCTCCCAATTTGCTGGATAGGGGTTTAAAACTATCATCGATAGTTTCTAATGATACCGTATGCACATTGGGGATCATCCTCAATAATTTTAAGAAGGGGTTAGCATCGGCAATCACACTGCTAGCTGAGTCAAAACTGTTGGTGATTCCAGCTAATTATTCAATCTTTGTCCCTTTTTGACTATGTGGTTTCCGATTGTCTGGCTTGATTACCATCAGTTTTGGACCCTTCAACTTCAATTTGGTGATCTCAGCACAGATTTCCTTGATCCGGTGGACGTTTTAGCTGAGGTGAGCATGGGCGCCAGGGGAGGAATCTGAAGAGGGAGGGCTGTTACCCAGCACTCATCTACCACATAGGCGAGGTCGCCCTGGGTGACGAGGGGTACAGCCGCCCTCTTTAGACCCTTTTATTCAGAAACAGGAAGATCATCCAATCCACGCACAGGGGACGTTCCCCTGGATTTACATTACCCTTTCCTTTTTCCAAATGAAGGGCGCCACCTCTGGGAAACTGCACAAGGGCCACATTTTTGTGCACTTTGGGCAATTTGATCGCCATTACAGTCACAACCTTTTGGGGGGGATGGGGAGCATCAGGGAGGGACTCATTAAACTCCTTAACCAGTTCCATGCAGTTAGCGCAATTTTGGGCCTCAACCCAACTTTTCTCATAGGACGGATAACATTTCCAGGCCACAAGGTACTGAATGGACCTTTGAGATTTGTGGGAGGCTATGATATTTTCCACCTCGGCCTCCTCCACATTCTCAATTACAATCAGCTCAGGGTCTATGGGGACAGTCCCCTTAAATGGGACAACTGAGAAAAGTGGAAGATGGGGTGCTGTTTCCAATGAGCTGGTAGTTTCAATCAGATTGAACCATTGCCCAAGTCTTCCTCCACCAAGTGAGGACCTGACCACTTACTTGCGAACTTTTATGGAGGGTACCTGAATTCTCAAATGGCGCATACTGAGCATAAAATAGGATTCCACCTTTACTTTATAACCAGGGAGTCACTTACAATCTGCAAGCCACTTGTAGTCATTGATAGATTTAGTGAGATGCTCCCACACTAAGGATTGAGTGGACTTAATATTCTCATCATGATCTGTAGCAGCTGGGACCTCAGGGCACAAGCAGGGTCCAACTGAGTATGAGGGATTATATTCAAGCATCGCTTCATAAGAAGAAAACCCCATGGAATCATAATCCTGTTGTTGTAGGAAAATTGAGTGAGGGGAAGGTCGTTAGCCCTGGTGTCCTGTGCAGCTGCAGCATAGCAACGCAGGTACTGTTCTAAGACTTGATTAACTCGCTTAGTTTGTCCATTGGACTGGGATGCTATGCCGTAAAGTGACAGGGGGAAATTTTTTGAGTAAAATGAAATTTCACTCCAAAACTGTGCTGTGAACAGTGAACCACGGTCATTGATGATCTCCTACAGGAGACCAAACATTGAAAACACATGGCGCACAAAGAGATGAGCAGTTTATTCCAACATAATCGCAGAAGTACAGGGGATAAAAAGGGAAACCTTGGTGAAACAATCAACCACCACCATCACCGCCGTAAACCCATTAAAACAGGGGAGTTCAACAATAAAATCAATGGACACCAATGTCCATGGACCCTCCGCCTGTTGAAAGGGGTGTAGGAGGCCATTTCTTCCTGAGCGGTCCAACTTAGCCCATTGTTGGGCCGCCAGGGAGGAATCATTGGCAGCATGATCATCTGAAGGCAGGGCTTCGAAGTTAGCAGCCTTGGACGAGATATTTTCCATTAAAGTTAAGTAAAATAAAATAAGAGATCTGATGAGAAGTATTTTATTTAGAATAATCTAGCACTATTTATAGTGCTTCAAAATATAAGGATAGGAATAGGAATTGTAAAAATATGAATAGGGATATGTAAGGGTAGTGTCATGGGACCTGTAGGAAAGTCCTGATACTAGGATATGTGGAAGTAAATAAAGAGTGGATAGAGATTAGATAAAAATTAGGAAAAGTACATTTTCCCCAAATTTGGCATAATCCGGGCAAAGCCCTGAATTCAGTATTCCAACATATAATTGAACTCTGCTTTCAAATTATTAGGCCATCTGCAAATTATGCCCTTTGTATGATTATATTGATTTTCCCCCTGGACAAGGCTTTCACCTAATTCAGGGAGAACCCTGACAACGCCCTCCCAAGCCTTGTCCTAGGGGAGTAAATTGTGACCAGAGGGTTAAAGTAGATGGAGGACCCAAGCTCAAGGGTGTACAGAGCCTTGCTGGTGTAGGAGTTGTGGAAGTAGAACTTGATACAGTCAGCCAAGGTGTGGTTAGTGAAACTGGTGACAACAGCATGAATAGAAGGGTTGTTGTTGAGCTGGCAGAGCAAGAGGCGGCTGATGTCCATGTGGGTAAGGTTGTTGGGCAAGGTGAAGTTGAGGTGTGGATGCCTGAACTTGGAAGCATCTCTGACAATGCCTTGCTCATGTTTGCGCTTGATGGCTTTGGTGGGGCTCAAATGGAGCAGCTCAAACACCTTGTATGCCCCAGTTTTGTAAAGTTTATAGGGGGCATGCCTGCAGATGGTCGTTGAGTGCCCGCTGAGACCAGATGGTAGACGAAAGGTGGCCAGCTCTTCAGGCACCATCTTGGAAATTTTCTTGGCAATGCAATCCTGGAGGGCGATAGTGTGATTATCAGTTTTGAGGTTGAGATGGAGTTTGAAGTGAACCTCCTTGCTCTTGAGCATGTTATCCTTGCTAACCCACTTCAGATGTGGTGCAAAAGTGCTGCTGAGCACCTTGTGGCAAAGCCCATCATGCCCAAAACAGATGATCTGCATCTCCAATTTGGGCAGAAGCTGATAGGGTGGGCTGAAATGCTAGCAGTTTTTTCAGGATTGGCAATCATTTTTTTAATGTCGTGCCCAATTGCAGGAGGGGAGCCATCAAAGTCAGAAAGAGGTAGCGTTGCTGAAAAGGAGTCATTGAGCTTCTCTTTTCTTGGCTCTCATTTTTGTTGGGATTGGCGCTATCCGAATCTGAGGGCCAAACCAGGTAATACAGAATTTTTGCTTTAGTGATTTGTAGTCTAATTTCAGGAGGGGCGCTGTCAAAGTTAGAAAGTGATAGGATTGTCAGAAAGGGTTTACTGAGCTTCGCTTTTTAAGGACTTGCATTTTTTTAGGGATCAGCACTATCCCCATCTGAGAGCTGAACCAGGTAATGTTGATACTTTAATTTAGTAATATCTGGTCCAATTTTTGAGGGGCACCTTCAAAGTCAGAAAGTGGTAGCGTTGCAGGAAGAAAGTCATTAATCTTATTCCCAATAATGTGAAGGTAAGTCCCAGGTATTTTTCCTGGCATTTGAATTGCATCAATGCACCAATTCTTTTTGGGGCTTCCCAAAAATTCCTGCAGCTTGCTGCCTTCATTGATTTTTTAGCTAATTTTTGACTTGTTGGCCCAACTTGATTGGTCCAATTTCTCATATGATGCTCATCCAAATTGATGTTTAGCACTTTTAACTCTGAACACTCAATAAAATTTTTTCTGATTTCTTTCACTAAATCAGACTGGAAAATGACGTCATTGCAGAGAATCAGGTTTTGGTCACCTAAATAAATGTTATCATTTTTATTAAAATCATTTGTTGTTTTAAATTCAGAGTATTCAAATTTGTTTGATCTTCACTCTTTGATTGAAGGATAAGAATCTGGTCGCTTCCTTTTATAATGCTTCACTTTAGTGAGAAAATTTAAAGAGTTTTTCCTCATAATTGAAAACTCATCCTATAGGCCAGTAGTCATTTCTCTGTGTGATATTTTCCCAAGCGTCTCTTCAGTCACTTTCCCAATCTTCCTTGCTATATTTTGCTTCCTGCATATAATAAAGTATTTCCTTTTTCAATCTCTTCACTTTATAATGTTGGCTATATTGCTCTTTTTCATCTGTTTCAATTATTTCAGGAATATACAATAAATTGAGTAAGGGCTTGAGTTGGCCTGGTGTTTTGAATTGGATAGGACCTTCTTTTCTAGGACACATAAAGCTCTTCTTGGTAAAATCATTTACCATAGTGATTGAATCTCAGCCATTACAGTGTAGGTATGCCAAAAGGTTAGGGTCTGGAGTACCTACTGATGATTGAAACTCTTATCGTCTAAGGTTGAGGCTATATCCTCGTGGTGCAACTCAGAAGCGATCTTGCAGGGAGCGCCATTTTGTTGGGCTGCCAGGGAGGAATCATTGGTGGCACGATCATCTGAAGGCAGGACTTTGAAGTTAGCAGCCTTGGACGAGATGTTTTCAATTAAAGTTAAGTAAAATAAAATAAGAGATATGATGAGAAGTATTTTATTTAGAATAATTTAGCACTATTTATTGTGCTTCAAAATATAAGGATAGGAATAGGGATATGTAAGGGTAGTGTCATGGGACCTGTAGGAAAGTCCCAGTACTAGGATATGTGGAAGTAAATAAAGAGTGGATAGAGATTAGATAACAATTAAGAAATGTACATTTTCCCAAATTTGGCATAATATGGGCAAAGCCCTGAATACAGTATTCCAACATAAAATTGAACTCTGCTTTCAGATTATTGGGCCATCTGCAAATTATGCCCTTTGTATGATTATATTGATTTTCCCTCTGGACAAGGCTTTCACCTAATCCAGGGAGAATTCTGACACCCATGCACATGTAACACAATCAGCAATCCAGGACAGAACTTCCTTAGTTAAACCCGCCTAATTTTAAGTCTTCTTGATCAAATCAATGCATTTCTTATTGCCTGGATGACCAATCATGGGAGGGTCATGATGCGCTCGAGATACCTCAGCTCTGAAGAGAGGAGGAACCTAAATTTGTGACCTAAAATAAATGAGGCCTTTACCAAGGAATACAGTATGTGTTTTTAATTTTGGAGGGATAATTGCTCAAAATAACTCCACTACTTTGGGGCAGGTCATTTGGGCTGCTAAGACCTGTATAATGAGAGGGGCGTTAGGAGAAAAGGCAACTGACAAGACAACAGGGGGAACAATCAACAAGATTTGAGTGGCAGGGATCACGGTAACAAGGTCCACTTCATCTGGGTCTGGGGGACAGTGGTACAGGTTGCAGCAAAGAAAATTGGGAAGTACATCAAGCGCGCCTTTTAAAAATTCATATTTGAAATTGAAACTGTACAAGTCCCAATAGGTGTGAGCTTGCCAATGTGCCAATTTCTGGGTGTTTTCAAAAATACAAAAGAGCTTGGTTATCTGTATGCACAGTCAACTCATGCTGGGCACCCTGTAATAGATACCTCCAATGAGTCAACGCCCATGCTATAGCTGCCAACTCCTTATCATAGATGGCCAGGATTGCTCCGCAGAGGAAAATTTTTGGGAAAAGTAGGTGACTGGATGTTCCAAGCCATCATGCTCCTGGAGCAGAACCACTCTCGCTGCCACCAATGAGGCATCGCATGTAACAATATATGGCTTGGCAGGATTCATGTGTTTCAATATGAGGGGAGATAGAACAATACTTTGATTGACTCAAACGCCTGCTGGTACTTGGATGTCTAACAAAAAGGCATATTCTTACCCATGAGGGGGTGGAGCAGAGCAGCTAACTGGGAAAGGGACGGGGAAAATTTCTTTAGTAAAATTATGGTGCCCAAGAAACTCCGTAATTGTTTCTGGGTTGTCAGAGTAGGCCATTCAAGGATGGCGTCCAACTTATTGGGGGGATCGCATGCCCATCCTTAAGGACTAGGTTCCCAAGAAAGGTAACTTCCCCCTTATAGAACTCGCATTTGGAAGGCTTGAAAAACAAGCCCACCTTGTGCAAAACAGCCACAACCTCTTCCAAGTCTTTAGCGTGTTGTTTTAGAGTTGGGGAGTGAACCAAGATGGTATCAATATATGCGACTGCACAAGTGAACCGGAGGTCACTCAGTACACTGTCAACAATTAATTGAAACGTAGCAGGTGCATTCTTCAACCCAAAGGGCATTACGCAGAATTAAAAAATGCCTCGCTTTATTCATATCGCGGTTAACCATTCTTGCCCTTCCATCACCTGAATCTGGTTGAAGGCATTGACGAGATCCAGCTTAAAGAACACATGAGATTCAGTGATTGCTTGACTTATAGTCTGCTCCAGGGGCATAGGGTAGGGATCATGAACCGCAACTTTGTTTAAATGCTCATAATCCATGTAGGGATGGAGGGAACCATCAGCCTTTTTGGCGAAGATGATGGTAGATGCGACTGACGATGTCTCTTTAAACAACTATCCTTTTTTAAGCATATCATCTAACCAGGTGTTAAGAGCTACCTCCTCCTCTGCTGTGTGTGGATACAATGGACAGTTAATATTCACCAACTGTACCATTGTCCTGAATACTAAGCTGAATTTAGCGTGAAAGGGCAGGCAGTCCACCTTTTCAGAATGAAGATACTTCTATAGTGCATTTTTTCTTTGGGAAAATTGGTCGTAAGGCCCACAGGGGAAATGAGGGAAGTAATGGAGCTGCAGCCTTGAGTTTTCTTGAAAGTGTCAACAAAAGAAATTCTCCCTCCAGTTGATCATTAACGAATGACAACATGTTTGACTCCAGGTGGATTCTAACATGTTGTCAGCGCCACCATCCAACCCTCAAGATTACCAGGAACACTAAGTTTGGCATTGCAAAGAACCTATCACAAAAGCTAAACTGGAGTACTGAGAAAGGTACTGGCTGATGGACTATATATGATGTCTAGGAGGCTGAGGAAGCCACCATCACCGAAGGACCTACATCCAGGTCCAGCTCAAATTGCAGGGCTAGCTCAACGCTCATAAAATTACCCACATTTTTGGTATCCACCAAAGCCTCAAAGGAGATGTGGTGAGATCCGATACTAATCTTCATAGATAATAAGAAATAAGCGAAGGTTTGTTTATTGGTAGATTCAGTCATTTCTGTTGCAACTGAAATAATGGCAGGTAAATCAAGGGGAAGGTCAGGGACCTTTTCAGGAGTAAAGTTGGGAAGAACAAGGGCTTGGGAACCGGCTTCTTCCATATGAACTTTTACTGATTAATTAATAGGTGAAACAGGATAACCCAACTCTGACGCAGGGGAGTGACGGGCTCTGAGGCTGGGACTAATACTGGTTCACTGGTAAGAACTGCATCCACATCGCCGTTATGTAGTCCTATCATAAAATTTCCTCCTTGATAGCGAAAAGTATGGTGAGGGGAGGTGTTGATAATGGTTGCAGAGCTGCATATCTGATCCACCGTCCCTTTAGAGGTAGACCAAACCTCGTGATGGGCAGAGGCAGAATCCAACCCTGTTCTAAAGATTGCCTGGAGCATATCATTAGAGAGCACCAGTGTGGGAGCCTGCTCGCAGAAGGTAGAGATTAAAGAAGCTAAGCTGAGGGGCTTCAGCCATAGTAGAAGGTAATTGGAATAAATGGTCTGAGCGCAAAACAGAGGGTTTCAAAGCAGTCAATACAACTGCAATCAGCGAGGAGGGATCCCCTACTTGTGAAGTAGAACGCAGAAGTCCTAATACCCACTGACGGGCATCCCCTTCTACTGCATCCAAAAGAGCAACCCCTTGTTGGACATGGGATAGTGCAGCGGCATTGTTAAGGGCAATAGCAGAACGCATTTGCACCTCAGCAAGGCCGTTGAGAACCTGATTAACAATATCTCGGGAAGGAACACTCAAATTTCCTTCTTGAATATTAGGTGGGGGAGAGGTAGTAATCCACGAGGATCTGCTGGCCTGAATGAGTTTGCCCATGGTATAGCAAATACTACCTGCAAAATTGGCAAGTGACCAAACGAACAACAACAAGCAAACTACTGACTGCACGTTCATTTGCTAAAGGGTAAACACTGTGGCGCCCACCTCAAAGAGAAGGGTGAAAAATGGCAGAAAACAATGGTTGGTCGATTATGTCATGAAAATGGCAGAAGAAGTTTAGACTGGCCTGCCAAACGGGATGTGTGAGCACCTAAAAATAAAACCTGAATGCAAGGGGCATTGCTGCTCATACAATGTTGTATGGAGCTGCAAATTTGGGAAATGATAACTCGTTGGTGTAGCACAATCATGAAAAGGAACCTGAAAATGAACCAGATGGAAACAACCTCAGACACTGGTGGTCTCGCTTCAGGGGATTGTACCACTGGGATAGTTTCTACAGGGTTGCCGGTGGGTGGGTTTAATAAAATTGAGGAGACAAGGGGCAGATCCTTGCTTGGAAATGATGAATGTAAGGCCACAAGATCCTAGTATATTGATGGCGGATAGTTGCAATGAGGGGGTTAAATTGCCAGAAGTGTCTTGCACGTTGAATCCAGTTGACGATGGTAGGAGCTATTGTAATCATCTAAACTGGTAATGCCCATCTGGTGTAGGGACTGACAGGCCACCAGGGTAATGCCATTGGGACTTTAGCAAGAAGGATATCAATAAAGTAAAATTGACAGTTTTACTAGCATAATTTTATTGAAAGGAAAGTGAAGAAACTTGACCAACAATTTTCTCAGTGCGATGCAACTGATTAAATAGTTTTTGATTGATGTGGGTACAAGCAGGGATCAGGTCCCTCAAATTTGACCTAACTCGGCGATTTTTTTTGGGGAAGGGGGAAGATAATCTCAATGGGAACTGAATAAAAAAGAAGGATTTGAAGGCAGGCCAGGTTGCTGTTGGTTCGACCTTGAATGCCTGAACTGAGGCTCAACTTCATTTCCATTGGTTGGCGCAATGGCATCTGGCCTGACGAGCAATGGGAATTCCCCAGGGACACCCCATGTAGGGGCAGTCCCAATTTGTCGGGAACAGGTTCAGGATGCCCAACTTGCCCATGCCTGGTAGCTGGGCCATTCATTCAGTCAAATGAGTTTTGTCAGCCGCAACTCCCAATTTGCTAGACAGGGGTTTTGAACTGTCATCAATGGTTTCCAATGATACCATCTGCATGTTGGGGATCATCCCTGATGATTTTGAGAGGGGGTTAGCATCGGCGATTGCACTTCTGGCTGACTCAAGACTGTTGGTGATTCTGGCTGATAATTTGATCTTTGTCCCTTTTTGATTATGTGGGTTTCCAATCTTCAGGCTTGATTAACATTGGTTTTGTACCTTTTGACTTCAATTTGGTGATCTCAGCACAGATTTCCTTAATACATTGGACAAGTTTGGCTGAGGTGAGCGTGGGTACCAGGGGAGGAATCTGAAGAGGGAGGGCTGTGACCCAGCGCTCATCTACCACGTGGGCGAGGTCACCCTGGGTGACGAGGGGTACAGCCGTCCTCTTTGGACCCTTTCTATTCAGAAATGAGAAGATCGCCCCTTCCACGCACAGGAGACGTTCCCCTGGACTTACAGTCCTCTGATTCAGGAAGCATTTTGGTATTCCTCCCTGTCGTTGTGTAGTGTAAGGATAAGGCGAAGAAAGGATACTCAACCATGCAAGCATATTCTTTTTTATTAGTCTCATTGTGGTCCAAAATCAGGGGAACCTCGTTGTTAAGCAGGGAGATATAGCCCTGCTTCAGATTGATAATACCTTCATACTTGAGTATAAACTGGGTAGCAATGAGCATGTCATAGGTATTGTTGGATAAGGCTACTGTGGGGGCCAAGAGGAGAAGTTTCCCAAATTGGATGGGTAAAGATGAGTAGCCCCCAATAGTGCGATTGTTGTTTGAACCAGCAGTTCCAAACTCCTGATTATAGTCGAGGTCAGGGGCCAGCTTTTTTCATAAGCATTGATGATACAATTTTCATGGGGGGATCCAGTGTCAAGGATAGCAATGACTCTTACTCCTTTAATAACAACCTTCACTTTGGTTAAGATTCTTTCAAGTAGGGGGAAGAGTGAGGACCTCCTTCAGCTGGAGAGTAGAAGCAAGGCATTTGGCAGTTTCAGGGAATTTATCCCGGATAGATTGCAGTATATACATACTCTGAGTGGATAAGATCATCGTGGCAATGAGCTGGTCAGCGTCACTGACGGTATCAATAACCTTCAGGCCTCTCAGCACCTGATAAAGATATGTTCTGCGGGGTATCCTATCCATGATTACTCTTTTTGGGTTAACCTGTCTGGTACCTCCACTTCACCTGGGGCTCCTAAAACATAGTGACCAGCATCTTCACAACCCCCTTCAGATTCATCATTAGTGGGGTAATCAATGAAAATCAGAGCGTCCTTAGAACTGGAGTAGATTCAGGGCAATCCTCATTGCAAGAGAGGCCTTGAGGCCACTCCTCAACCCTACTCTTTTTTGGAGAGGAGCTGTATTTGTCACGTCTCTATTCTCGACCTTCAAAGTAGGGGGTTTGGGCTGCCTCGCGGCTGCAGGTTTTGGATGAGAGTTGTTAGGAAAAGATAGCGTTGAGGGGTGGATGCTTTAACTACACTAGCTTTGTGTTGATCAGCAGTGGTATGGCTTGGGAAAACAGGTGATTTAGCTTTAGCGACCTGATCCTTAATCCCATTATCAGTGGGGGTGAATGTCACCTGAGAAAGGGTTTTGGCTTTTGAAACAATTGGAGAGGCTATTTTATTGAAAAAGATGATCTTGGCAACAAGGTGGGGGTAGGGAGAGCTGCCCCATTGATAAAGTTTCACTCTGACTTGCTAGCTTAGGAACGTCAGGTTAGAGCTGAGGAAGATTAAGTTTGAGCCGCACTGCAGGTGCTGGCCTCGGGGTGGTAACCATAATAGGGTTCAACATAGCCTCCTTAGGTGGAGATTCAGTTGAGAACTTCTCAAAGGTCAAAACCAGGGGATTTGACCCAACGCCTGAAGTAGCTTCAGAGATATATATGTCTACAACCTTTAGCAGAGCCTCCTTGATATCTTGGATAGTCTGAAGTAACTTTTGATGGAGATAAGACGTCAGGCTATAGTAGGGCGAGGAGCCAAACTGCTTAGAGTGGCAGCATTGTCGTCATCAATAGATAGCATTTTGGCGAGCAATAGAGGTTGAGCTCCTTATAGAACCGCTCAACAAAAGAGGTGATAAATTCTCCCTCTTGCAGGCAAAGGCACATAAAGGCCTGTTTTTGCCGTTGTAAACTCTGCTTGGAACCAAATTCTTCAATAAGCGCTTATTAACCTCCAACCAGGTGCTGAGGTTGATCATGGTGGGAACCACTATTTCTTGAGCTAGGCAACTCAAGCAGGAAAGGATGTACTGGGTTTTTTTGATCAGTTGCTCTTTCCAAAGCAGATTAATAGACGAAGAGAAAGGAGGCAATACTGCCCTCACTTGAGGTGAACTTATCTCCGAAAGTTGGTTTAGGAATGGTGTGCTGCTCAAGTCTTTTGAGGCGAGAGAAAGCACTGGCTAGCTATTGTTCCATAACTTCTAGCCTAAGGTCAATTTCGGTGGGGAGCTTGTGAGGGTTAATTCCCTACCAAAGTCCATTTTATTAAGCGCTTTGTGGTGTACAGGGCCACCTGTAGTGAGCACCACTTGTTGGATTTTTAGAGATTCTATGCTCTCTGGTGCATTTTTCACCTAAAATTCTTACAATAATTCAGCAGGAGATGTAGCACTCTCTACTGACGGATTAATGGATACAGTGATTATCCTAGACCACTTGTACTAAAAATGATAAACACTACTATACAAAAAGTTAGATTTTTATATATGCTTTTACTAGATGCGGTGAAGAGGTAAATAGCGAACCTTATTATTATCTCGCTGCTTAGTATTTAATGGTGTTGAGGCTCAAAGTTCAGACCAGTTAGGATTGTTCCAATTAGGGAATATAGTGATTTCACCTATCAGAGCTCCCAAGTATCACTTTGCTTTAAGGGAATGACCAATGGAGGGTCAATATTGGGTAAGACTAGTCCGTTTGGTAAATATTTAATATATCTAACACAATCAATAGGCGAGAGAAATATCTTCACCTGGTGGGACCCCCTCCACCCCTATAAAAGAGGGTGGTCTCCGCCCAAGAGTTTAAACTGCATTGGTGAGGGGCCGGGGAGGACCCTTGTAATATTTTCCCATATTCAGCCGCGGTCTTGGTACCACCTAATTCCTAAGAGATGGACGATTTGGCTGAAAATTGGATGGAATAGAATTTCCCCAATTCAAGGGGTTCCACTGAGAATTGGCCAGGATCTTTTGGCTAATTCCATCATTATAAACCAAATCGCTCTTATTATAATAATGTAATTGTAATTGTCTGAAACCTTCTCAAAATGGGCTACTCAAGCAATAAGGCTTATGAGACACTGACTGAGCTTCTGAGGTTCGTTAGAATTAAAGCTCATCAATTCGCTTTAGGGCGAGCTCTATTTGGGAATCAATGAGCTTAATCTGTTCTTCCTCATTAAAAAGTCTAATAGAATCAAGGGCCGTATTATTACCATGGGCTTTGGCATCTCGTCATCAAAGCTCTTGGGAAATATCTTCAAGAAGTTTCTGGGTACTTTCATCAGACTCTGCAATATTCTTTCTGAGGAGTTTCTTAAATTTCTTTGCATACTTAGTGACTTTACAATCAATGGTCCCCATTTAATTTGGAGTTAAATGATATAGGATTGATTTGCTTTGATCAGTTGGCGTACATCCCCCTATTTTGAGATATTAACTAATACCTGTTCATAGACCATCTGTAAGGTCCCTTGGGTATTAATATGATGATTAAGTTCCTCTTCATGCGCTCCTAATAAATGTATGATATGGTAAAGCGCTAGTTGTGATAAACAAATGTTGTATCAGAATAGATTTGCACTTGAGATTTAAGTCTTTGAGAGAGAACTAAATTTGTATAAATTCATGAGAGTTTTTCTATGGAGGATTCCCTTTCATATATAGCTCTTTCTCCTGGGTTTATGACTCCTCAATCCAAGTCTCAAACCCCTTTTTTAGAAAAGTTATGTTGGACAACAAGATTTTATGATTTCCATTGAATTTTTTACTTCTTCAATTGTGACCAAGGGTGGATGTCAGGTAGTTGATATGATTGGACGATATGCTACCCATATTGGTGGATCACAGGGGAATTGAGATGAGTCTCAAGATTTATGAAAAGGGGATACACAAATTATAATCGAGCAAAATGAGAACATTTGACGAATCAAGAGGAATCATGCTGATATTTGATATGAATGAGAGCAACTTAAATAAGGAAGAAGAATAGAAGATACCAAGCCGAGGATGCATCCAGTTGAGGATCAAGGTATAAAGAGCCTGATGGAGAATTAAAGAGGGGATAGTCTTTTATGAGGAAGAAGAAGTGTAGAATGGTCTGTGAGACATATA